>UZAN01039389.1:135728-196163 GCA_900618425.1 Echinostoma caproni | reverse complement strand
GATTTCGATTGTGTGCTCTGTGTGCTGGCCATGGATGTTCACCTTTCCCCCATCCGTTTACTCTTTCAAGGTAGTTCCGATCCCTGTTCATCTGAAATTTTACCATTGTTCTTGTATACAGTGAAAGTGTGGCAGTGACCATTGAAGTTCACTTCACTTTGTTTCGCTGTTTGATGATGATGATGATTCTGCAAGCATAATACCAAGCACTTGTGCCGGCCAGAACCGAATCACCTATAAACGTGCTTGCATCTATCAATTTTTTTATTTAAAAGCAGATAGAAATCGATTCTAATTAGGGTAGTCAAAACATTGTTTTGCTCAGCGTGTCCACGGTCATTTTTTGTATCTCTACACGTGCATACAGCATTCAAGATGATTTTTGCACTTGAAGAGTTTCGCCTATATGGGTTCGCACACTATTTCATCAACGTTATTACACAGAAACGGATTTCCAGTTGAATTCATTGTAAACTGTGAAGAAAATCCAACAGTGGGAAAACTAATATCTGTCCCCAGAGTGAAAGCTTCCTCATAGTTATCATACAAAGGTGATGCACTGTGACAATTAGTTAGCAATCTATTGAACTCTGTTTTGTGTCGTGTTGTCTGTTATAATTAGTAGTCAGATTTTAGTCATACATTTATCATTTCGCTGGCTGTATAGGCCACTGTATAGGCCGAAGTATGCACCAGTACAGTTGCAGGAGATGATCATAGATGAACTGCTCACATTTGTCACATTTTTGACGGGTAAGCATTGCCACTCGGCCATTTCTAAAGGTTTTCCATTACAATTCTTCTTGAGAGTGGTTGGGTGGTTGCTGGTGCATCACAGGATTTGATCCGTATGAGTCTTCATGCTGTATGCTGATGTTTATACTGATCCGAACAATTATCTTGTTACTAGGATGTCAAAGAATGCCAGTTGGTCATTGTTTTCCGTTTCCACGATAGGCGTGATATTCGTGAAAATTTTTTTAATGTTCTATTCGATTCTGTTCACTTCCGCAGGGACCAACCCCACTAGAACACTGAGCTTCTGAGGCAGCAAGAGGAGAAATACCTCTACCAAGTATTCCTCCACAACTGCTATACCCACGTCTTCTTCAAATGGACAACAACTTGAACATAACAACATTTAAGGACAAATAGACAACTGAATGAACTAATAACCCAGTCGTATGTGAAGACAATTTCTGAAATGATCACGAGAATACTGAAGCCAGACAACGTTCAAGTCGCTCATCAACCAACGACTATTCCACGGTATACGTTACCGGAAAACAAAGAAATAAAAGAAAAATACCAGAAAAATGTAATGTATTGCATAAACTGCAGGGACCGCAACAACTTTAACATCTGTCAAACAGAGATAAAACTGGCAACTTGTCTGCATGAACGGAAACTGGCCGTAAAATGATATGAAGCGCCCTCACTCGTCTCAATTTATGAGAATCAAGAAAGACACAGCTTGGATTTCGAAAACATCAAAGTCGTTGATCAGTCCTGTACCAAGCACGCAAGAAAATTTCTGGATTCTTTGCATTCTTCGGAAAACTCGGTCAACCGACCCATTAACAAATCTACACCCGCATGCAACAAAAGGACCAATCAGCGCAAAGAAGTCGGGTCTTATGACACGTCATAACAGGACAACAGTAACACTTAGACCGATCGATCAATGACCAGCCGTCAGACTGCTCGCGTTCACTTCAACCCCTATCGGCACAAGGCGAACAAGTATCAGCCAGTCACACAACGCCACCTCTCTACATCACTCAACGGCCTATGTACAGAAAGGGACACTCGTAAGCGTTTACCCAGTTACTGCATTGATGATGTCACTTCGACTGGTGGTGAAACATTTGTAATTCCAATGCCAATCTCGGCGAACAACTGAAAATCAAGTTATACTACCCCAGCTTACTAGAACAAATTTCAACATCTTCGTATACAAAACCTTCATTTATTTATTTATTGTCACTATCGATATAAGTCCTGACCTCCATTGAAAACTGTTGACTGTTTCACAATGCCGTAACACGTTCTCATATCCTTCAAAACCATGACAATTTCATGACTGCATTTGAATAATATGAAATTTCATTTTGCAACCCCAGCTTCTTTCCTGTAAGCAAATCAAACGATTTTAGATTTTTCTGACACCTATCTTAATCAGGTTGCGTACAGGATTGGTGTCGTCATTAGCCTAACGGGGCAAAATCTCTTCTATTTGATCGCCCGTCGCTCACTCCGAACGAGGGACAGGGGCTTTGATGTGATGAGACGTACAAAATGTTTGCCACTGTCACAATCTTCATTCTGTATCGACTTCAAACAGGGATGATGATAATCCCCCTAAAGTGCATTACTCATAAGTGGCTGGACAATCTTTCGAATAGAAATTTAGATCAGAGAAGAGTGATCATTTTAAGTAACTGGCGAAATAGCTCAGTCGAGAATTCTTCTTGGTTTCCTTCATTCTTCGCTTGGACTATGAACGTAATTAGTAGAAACGGGAAGTAACCTCGATTATTATCCTTGGTCGACGAATGCAACAGATGTGGTTACCACAGACAAAGCTCTTTGAAGCTATATTTTGTGCGTGTCTCTTGTAACGTTTTCTCATCTTAACGAACTGTATATCAGTTAGTCCCAAACGGGGAACAGTCTGCATCTCGGTCCATCCGCTCTGCTTCACAAGGCGCAATAAAAACTCTTCAGAATCACTCATTTTGGATGAATGAAGTCTGAGTGGCCCGACACTTGAGGTGGCGTTTGGACCTCTTCTCACAAATCTAAGCAACGAAAAAAGAAACGTCGTTTGTCGACCTTAGTATTCGGACATGACTATATCAGAAGCCTGGAGATGTCGGTCAAGGAGTACAAAGTTTTCTTCTCCAGTAGTGACATATATTAGAGAGAGAGGAAAGTTAAATTATTTCACTTCTTGATAAGTGGACTTCGTTCAGTTTGCCTTTGGGTTGAACGTCAAACTTCATTTAGTGTTAGGGAAATTTCAAATATCAATGAAACTTATGTGCTTTGAAGTGTCATTTAAATATTCTCCAAACCACGCTACTACTAAAGCAATGTCGAATTTCCCCACATGAATCGCAAATATCACTTCGTTTTGGGCATTACAATAATATCCATAATATCCATAGAACTCGAATTTTGAAACAAAGCTGGACAGGTGATGATGCCCATTACGCATACCATGCAAAAACTTGAACGACATGGTTGTGGAGTCATAGTTGGATCGCGAAGAGGAGTTGTAGTTGTTGTTGTTTTCATTCAAGGTTCATTATTTGAACCTCTTCAGTTTTTGATGTACTGAGAATAAATGTTGAATAATTTGAAATTAACCTTCATTTATCTAAACTAAATGAATCTCCAAAGTATTTGAACGATTTTTGTATAAACAGATACAAACATACATATAATTTTTCAATTCCAGTATTCCTAGAAGGGGGTTATGCGTTTTCGGGGTTCAGCTTCCTTCGTGTTAGACACTCAGGTTATCAGGTATTCACTAAATACTGTGTAACTCGTTCCTTTTACTCCCAGAAATTTCAACGGTTTGCCTGACGTAACACAGAACAATTTATCCAAAATGTTATGATAAAAACAAGCGATGACGCATTCAGAAGCCCATCATCGTGTTACGTTTTAAGAATTCTACAACGGAGCGATTGCCTTGAATTAAATGTTTATGTTATATATATATATATATGTATGTTCATATATGATATATAAAAGTATTCAACTAATTAATGTTTTGATATTAGCGAAAGATTTATTTCAATTATATGATAGACACGGTCGCATATAAAGCAAATAAAGGAAGAATTGAAAACCTAGGATGCGCTTCGAGTTAATTTGTTCTGATGGGGTCTCAACTAGTACTGAAACAAACCAGGTGCGAGCACAACAATAGATCTGCAAATAGGGACTATTTTAAATGGTTCAAATATAAACCGAAAACAAATCCTATCTGATTGGTTACCTGGTGGTCGGATGTGTATTATAGTGGCGTACTACCTCCCGAGTTCGATCCCCATTTGAGTCGATGTATCTACACACCTGATTGTGATGTATATTGCTTTCATGCTTTTCACGATTCACGCTTCATTTGCTTTAAGCATGGTGAGATGGGAGTGTGTTGGGTTATTTTGCAGAAGAGCTGTTTATTGTTCTGTATCTGATAGAACCGAAATTTGTATCCAAATGAATAGTGAGACCACATCGGTTTCCGTAATCCAACTGCAATAATTATACATAATTTCGATGGATTTATGTAGCTCAACCAGAAAAATGGTTTATCTCTCATTACCCAAGCATCCTCAATCATGATCAACACATTTTCGCTGTTCACATAGACCTTTGATACCAAGTAATTCTTCACCAACCAATGAAATAAATTGTATGACATCTTCCAATCGTTGCGCACGCACAGATTCCAATTATTCCATCACTCTCGGGAGGGGTCACAATTTCTCTCTCCGAAATAGCACGCTTCAAATCGCGAAGAGTGTCTCATTTGTGCATCGACAAGCATGGAGTTGAGTGGCTATCAACATTTAATCTCAAAATGTGACAGAAGCTCATTTGTTGGGCTGCGTAATTGACCTGGTTCGTCAGCTTGCTCCATTTTTCTATCGATTTTCTAAAACTTAGCTTAAGTCGAACCTCATACCAGGAATAATTTATATGACGGTTTCTGTCATGCCAATAAACAAAATCTGAAACCCCTCTGCAATTTAGTAATTCTTAATATTTGGAAATTCAGAAGGGATTCACAACTGAAAACGCCAAGCAAAAGCGTAACAAAATCTGGATACGATTTCGAGATAATAAATATTTGTTAACATGTGTGAAATGTATCAAGATCATATGTGAAACCGAGATATAAAGTCCCTTGAACTCACATCAGGGCTCCAACGAAATATGCACTCATACATCTACAAAAAGGTAGGCTTCATGTTTGCCTCCTTTATGCGGACTTTCAAAATCTGTTTATCTTGTCATATTCAAAATCTACTTTAGGATCTCTTTTTCAGGTGAAGTGTTTTACTCTGTGCTAACATTCTGTCTTCGTGAATGAGGTATGGCTAAACTTTAACAATTAGGAAAGTACAAAAATCCGCAGTTATATTCTGTTTTGTTTGCTTGGTTAAGATCCCACTACAATTGTTATGACACTATTTTTTTAATTTTTAATTTTAATCCAAAATGAGTGAAAGTAAACACACTCAGTATAAGTGTTTAAATTTATGTTACTAAAATGTGCCATTTTGCCTAAAAATATAGAATACACGTCAACGGAATAGCACCACTGGCCAGAACTTCTGATCTGAAAATAATGTCTGGATGTTGTACTAAAATACTATATACGAATTTATAGTTTGATAATTTACCACTAACTCATGTTTTGCCGGACTGTATGCGCGTATCCTATTACAGTTACGATTACTAAACCTCGTTGGAAGCTCTCGTATTTAGTTGCAACGCGATACTAGGTTGAATCTGTTTTACAATTTGCACAGTTTATAAGAAAATATTTGCATTTTGAATCCCAATGGAAACTGCTATCTATTCAGCATTGAATTGTGCTTTCTTTGGACCGGATGTAATCTGTCTAACTATTGGTAGGTTGCTCAAATCTGTCTCGCCACGAATACCTTCAAGACACGTCAAAGCCAGTAACTGCGGTTATTACGACCAATTGGAAGAATTTTAGCAGAAAAAAATAGCATGAAATCGTACACATTAATCATTACTAATTTGCCCAACTGAAGTTTATGTTTGCGTAATATCTTATTGCTATCTGGTTATCAAGTGTAACATACTCCATTAAGAATACTGGTAAAGCAATTGAAATCTTCATTTTGTCCAATACTTTTAGGATGTCTTGGAATGTGTTACATACTCTCATTCATACGACACAATTTGATCATAAAATGAAAAAGGTATCCTAAACATATGGTAGTGATATATTGTGCTCCCTAAGGAGTTTGCGCGAGCTTGAGACGAATAGGTCAGTGGATACAAAAGAATCATTTTCAGATCGCATCGGTAGCCTGAAAGTATACATTATTACTACTCTATTGGTGTCGCAAGTGAATTATTTAGAGAGATTTATTTTTCAGTAACCTTTTACAAATCCCCATAAAGTTTCGAGGAAATATGACATACAAATTTGTGGGATTATTCAATGGATACGGTTTGAGTTTGTAAAATGTCACATTAACATACTGCCCGGAGTGATTACCCCGGGAACAGTTATAACTGTGTGAACAGAACGAGAAGACAATTTGCGCATTCGATGTATCACTAGAAAAGTAGATGTGAGCCAAGAACAAGGCGGCCCTCAATTCCTCCCTCTATTAGGGTTGGAAAATCTAGTGGATATAGGGTACTCGGTACGAAATCAACGTTAATCAGATTTCTTCACTTCTGAATGACAAATCCTGAGTCACTGTTCGTTACACATACATTCTGTCGTTTCAGACAAGCCTTTTAGTACCAAAGCATTTCACTACATTTACAGGATCCACTGGAATATATACAAGATAATATAACAGTTATAAATAAACTCGGTGCCGTTTCGGAGGCCTATAAACACCACTTTTTTGTATTTCACATGTTTTGTGTATACCACTTATTGCATCATTCCTATATTTGGTAATTTTCAAAGTAAACAATCATGAATACTCGGAGTTGTTTTCTTCGCGATGTTCAAAGAAATGTAATTACTAGTTTTGTAGAATTCATTTTAAGGAATACTATTTAGTTTCTTTCATAAAGTTTACTACACCCTGGGTAGATACAAAATAAACTAAAACGAAAGAAGACAACGTATAACTGTTTAGACCTGGTTTGGTCTCGGCAAGTAGCATATACCAGAGCACAAGGAAGTAGTCGCAACAACCTAAAGTAGGTGTATTCAAACTCGGCAAGCTTAGTACAAAAGTCTCAGTTACGAATGTTTAATAACACCCAAAACTGTTGGGGCACTCATAGAAGCCTGTTCAAAGAGAATTACACAAAAATTGGAAAAAAACCCGCATAGTATGGAACCTTTGTTGTTTACTAATTGTGAAGTGCATGTGGTAAACCACATAAAAGATCACCAGAGTAGAAAGAAAACATTTGCGGATATTCAATCAAGGAATTTCTTCTTATTGTAAAACCAGTGGTTATATCAAATATGTCTTACAGTAAAATGTCAAAATTTTGATTTAAACAAATAAAAATCAAACGGCAGTGCTAAGTAACAACGAGGGATGTTTTTATGGAAGCATATAATCATCGACGTTGGCAATTCTACCGGATTAATGCTCTTTTAGCCCTTGAGGTATGCAAGGATTTGATCGTTTGCAGATGTTTACTTTAAAATACCGTGCAATGGGGGCTTAGTAAAACAATCGGCGTTATTACTGAGTATCTATATAGATAACAAACCAAACTCACTCACATTACGTCCACATTGTTCGTTCAGTGATCGCTCGTAGTAGTAAGCCAGATTCCTGTTCCGCATTGAACACACCTTTGAATCCGCTCCTGATTCCCGGCACATCTTTCGTCGACCAACTGTATTACGTTCACGGAACATTTTCATGCTGATATGGTACCAACTTGGAATGGGGTGTCTGAAATGGTCGGAGTGATCGGCGTTATTTTTGACATAATGGCATCTGGTATTTGTGGGCTTTTTCATGATTCACATTCCAATTACTGTTTATCCGCAAACCAAATATCGATTTCATTTAAAAACCTAGGAAAAAAACTTTGTACCGTTAAGCCACTGGTCAAGTTTGTCGAATTAAACCAGTTTTCGAATGGGTTAAATTAATTTAGATGATGAATGTTTGGATTAGCCCATTTGATTTTTCACAGGCACCAGGCGTTGTTGATGATGTTGGATGTGGATTTCACTTTTATGGGAGATCCATTCAAACAATGGGGAATCGCGGTTCGAGACTTGACGGAGCCACAAAACGTACGCACTGCTGTTGAGTCCCAAACAGGACAAAACAGCTGTCCATTGCTTTTTGTAGATTATCACAAGCATTTCCATCGCACTTAAAAGCTAAAAGTGACGTTGATTATAACCAGGACCCCGGAAATATCCATGCAATTCGGTTGGTGACAGTCACGTGACGCACGAGGATCATTCGAAACACTGAGCTCGAGCTCCAGAAATTCGAACTAGAAAGCTTGATGTTTTTTGTTATTATTATTATTAATATAAGTGGTGGCAAGTTAAAAATATCGAAGGAAAAACTATAGTTTCACGGAGATCAGCAGTAAATTGTTCGACGTACATTCCTTACGTTGATGCAAAACCGGAAAGAAGAAGCACCTCGTTAGGACGTTCTTTTTTACGAATGCAGGAAACAAGCTTCAGTAGGATGAATGTTAACAATAGAAAATCATCTGATTCCTATTGTGTTGATTTCTCTATGATATCAGATGAAATACTTTGGTTCCGGGTTATGCAGAAAAAGGTTGCATTTGCCTTTTACATCTCAATCACATAAATCAAAGTGCATAGAGCATGGATGACCGAAATGTTACAAGACATAAAAACGGATTTACTCCTCAACGTAATGCTAGGCGTTTATGCTATGTTATTCAAATATTGGGCTGCTGAAGGACTGTGCTATTTGAATAACTGTTATAATTACTCATTGATGTTTCTTCCTCGGGTGAGTCAAGCTGGTGTACCAGTAACACTTCGGTGAGGGTAAAGAGAAGGGGTCCTTTCTATGGAAACCTCGTGTTTCTAGTTAAAGAAATGGTAAACTGTTGGCATCAAGCGATATACCACTCGAAATGGAATAAGCGTATTCTGATTTAGACAACATCAGCAAGATCAATATAAATCTATCAAATCTTCTCCACTAGAATAAACTAATCAAAGGAAGTTTGCGAAGGTAAAACATATTCACAACTCCTTTCAGTGGTGGTTAAGCTAGGAAGTCTGCTGAAAGGAAATCCGCTTCAGTTCGTAATAAATATAATGCACAATGTTGACAACCATGGGCAGTGCCATTTTCCCTCTCCAGTGTTTCTAAACCAATACGACCATAGGCCACATTTTTGTCAGGAAGGAATTTTATAACTGTCTTCTTATATTGTTGCGGTTTCTTTACTATCGTAAACCAAAATGAATTTTGCCGAACAAATTCAGTAGTTTGCTACTGCAAAGTTGAGAAAAAATAATTCGATTCCAGGGAGCAGTACCGCAATAATATACATATATATATATACATATATATATATTCACAAGTTATGAACATAGTGTACCGTTTCGGTCATATTCCATCTTCCAAAATTCGGATTAATAAAACACATGAAATTATGTCGATCAAACAGAAAATAACAGTAGTCATAAAATTCCCGTCATAGATGACAATTACACTGATGAACTTCATCATTTTCAATCAGACGCCATCCGCTTAGGGCACGCAAAAGCCGTCCAACCTAAATAAATATTCCAACGCTGTGTGTTTCACGGAGGTGGCCGGGTGGTACCGTCACCAAATTATCACCCCGGGGATGTGTGCTCGAATCCCACCACCACCGCTTAAATTTACCCATTCTCTGTATGTTGTATCACAGTCCTTTGATTGGTCGCTTCCCTCTATCTGAAAATCGTATCTTTGTATATTGAATAAAAGGAAGTAAAATGAAAATATGAAAGATGAAAGATTATTTTGTCCACTCCTGCGATGCGCGTGGAAAAAACTATCATTTTCGATACCCATGGGACAAACGGGATGAAAATAATAAGGGTTTGTAAAGATCGCCCATTTGTCCTCAGTTGACCGGATCATGAAGATTCCGGCGACTGAACTTCGCTTCAACTCCGGCACTCGACTCATGGAATTCAAAACGCTTGACGCTTACCAGTAAGGCTATGCTCATGTTAAGCGCTAGTGAGTCCAATTCGGGGTGGGAGGTGGGGTGGGATAGTGCAAGCGCAAAGTGGAAACGAGGGATGTGTAAATGGCTAAGGGAGCTACTGATAGTGAGTGATAGGAGGAGGGATAAAAGTCGATAGATGAATAGTGGCGGTCTCGGTTGTGGGGGCGGGAGGAGACACATTTGCGTACTATCGTTGAACAAATCGTTTAACAATTGTGAAATAGCGAATGTGTTTCAGACTGCTAAGCAGGAGAAAAATCACGAAGGCATGAACGTGCATTGCGCGCACGTATAACCAATAATAGCATCAGAACGGTGGAAAATAAAGAAAATAAAGTCAGTCCGGCGGTGAATGAATCTCAGTGACCTGAAAAATCTCTCTTGATTTTCATTTTGAAAGAATTGCTTATATACGAAACCCGTAAAAATCACTGTTTTTCTTTTTATGAGTTAGGTGTAAAAAACCACGGATGAAGTTGCAAACCTAGAGCACATCATAGCCAACTGCAGGTTTGTTCAAGTACCGACAACCGTCCCTCCTAAAAGGGTATCCTGCACCACATATGACATGAGAATAGGTGATCAGATAGTTCCAAGGGAGTGAACGAAATCTATCGTCAGGGTATTTTAAATAAATTCTGTCAATATAAATAACTTTAGAAATGAAAATATTTGTGAATTTTATTCACAAACACTTGCAAACAGGTTTGTTTTCATTTAAAAGTAACTTTTCACAGGAGAACATGGGCCAGAAATACACAAAACTATGCTATTTTGTCTAGTACAGTGTTACCCAATCCGAACAGGAGTGAAATACTTACAGAGCAGACATATCCTCAATTACTGGCTTCATTTGGTGCATACCTTTTCATCCGTTCCAAAGTTCATTCTCCTAATCCACTGCATTTTTGTTATGAAACCTGCTGACCAAGTAAAACTCTGTAGATTCCTGCAGGTTACATTTCCGTCGGCTTATCTAAAGAAACGCGGTGGAAGACTATATAAAGGTTCATGTCAAAAGATCTCTCACGTAGAACATGAAACGCAACGTTTGATGACTCAACGCGTGTAGTTAAAGAATAATTACTAGGAGCCTCTTTCAAAAATTTAAGTGCAGCCGGGAAATCCATTGGTCTTCTCTAAGTCATCTACACCTCTTTCGGACATTAAACAGTTTGCTCGCTGCTTTAACAATAAAATTCTTGGCTAACCTCCAGTACGGTGACCGAAATAAAACTCTTGCGACCCTTGGCCTCCTCCATTCAAATACGTTTGCCATAAGCGTTGCTGACTTTCTCTAGAAGATGTATATTGTCAAAAGAACATGCTGTATTGACGGTTTATGCTATTTAAATTCCAATCGCTCAAAGTTGCAACGCTTGTCGGGCTCCTAATATTAAGACAGGTCCGAAGCAGAATAAAGGGCATCTCATCCGTTAGTCTGTATGTGGTTTACCCTCAAATGTTTAGAAACACCTTCTCTATATTTTTCAGAATAATCTCGTTGACCTCAACCAGTTTACCTATCTAAGACCCAAGGTTGATGCCCTTTACTCGCCGTCACGCATTAATCGGCGCTAGATAGAAAAGAGGGAATCCATTCGCATGTACTTTTACTCTATTGGTGATACTACTGGTAGTAATGGAAGATAAAATCTCCCATCTCACCGTCCGCAAATAGATATTTCCTCCTCCATCATATACCTTGTTACTTGTCAGCAATTCATCCTTTGTTCATGATGATTTATTTCTGTTTTTCTTCGCAATTGGTGTGCCATCATGTCTTGACTTTTTGACTTGGTAACTTAAAACCTATAAAGTAAGTTGGTGATATCAAAACATTCCCCTACTACGCGGAAGATGTCATTTACTGACTGCGCTATTCCGAGTAACCTTATATTGTCAACATACAGGAGGCTATCTCATATATCGTCGATGTGCCTAAAATTTGCAACCCTAACTGTTTGAAATATTGTCTGCCCTTGCAGAACGTTATTGAATATAATAACATTGCTGACGGTTCTTCTGTACTGTCGCCGTATAATAACCTGCCAAATATCCATTAAGTATTCCGCTGTTATCTTCAACCGAGTTCTTTCCTGTTCTGAGCACATTATTTCCGTTATCACATAACTAAAAGGGCTTTGTCACGGTGTTCTTTACTATAAATCCAAACGTTACCTATATGCATTCCATTTCTTGGACGCGTACCATAGATCGCACCACCTCTTACATGGACTAATCCTAATATTATGCCACCAGGTAACTTCGGACCAAGTTTATCGAAACATTTTTTCTACATAACGTGTGCCACCCTACGGATCCCGTGCACTCGGATTTAGATAAAACCGCTTATTCGCGTGATGTTCCTAACTTAGGCACCTATTTGCACGTAGATATGCATAATAATTCACTGGGGTAACGTACAAAACTAGGTTCCGACGTCAACCTCAAGGTCTTCCAAATGAAGCGAATGCTTGACTGACTTTATAGAGTTGGAAGTCAGCCTTTGGTGACTCAGCAGTAATTGGCTTGATTATGTTTCAAAAATTGCCAATCACTTGCTAAGTTTTATTCACGAGATATGCCTTCCAAAAGCCCTGTTATTCTTCATGTTTAACGTTTTAGCGGTTTTTGTGGAAGATTAAAAATACCAACCCTCCTAGTTACCCACTGAAAAGAAGAAAAGAACCTCCACTGTCACTATTGAAAGTCTCGAGGATGACACTCACCAGCTCAAGCTCTCCGATCCACCTAAGATTGTCCGCGAACGTCATTTTTCAATAATCAAAGCATCAACCCTCTGCCAGCTTATTCTCTCATCTTTTTTCTACCATCTGTTTGCAGATACGCTTCGAACTACATCAGTGCTGTTCGGCTCCGCTCCGGCTAACTGGCGCTGAACCACGTAATGATTCCGTGATACGACCCTAGATGTTACCTATTAAATACTCGTTCGTAACAATTTATCAATCAATCTACTAAACTATCTGTGCCAAACCTAAATCAAATGCAGTTTGATTCAGGATGCCTTTTAAATATTCATATAGTTGCCGTACGCTGGTGATGAAATGTTTGAAACCTGCTTTCACTCAACTTTGCCTCCAATCTTTCCTCAATATGTATCGGACCTAAAAGATAAACAGCATCCCTGTAATCATGGATACAACAATATTCACACACTGATCCACTTGCTTTAGTCTGTGATGTTTTATTCGACTGTGACAAAGGGGTTTGCACGATGTATACTCCTGGAACCTAACACATCCATGATTCTGGCTGCAACCATAACAGAGTAAAAAGCAGTGATACTCAGCAATGGTTCTGAACAGATTTAACATAAGTCAACATTCTACCGTGTTTGTTTATTCCATCGCTAAGTCGAGTGAAATCTACGAAGAGATGTAAAGCTTATCAAAGTTCTATCGCACAATCGGGTTATAAGTTGGGGACTGGGAAATTAAACAGAGAACAGAAAAGGCATTCGAGTAACAGAGGTTTTGTAATAACATGTGACTCCTGCAGTAAGACTTATTTTTAATGAACCGTTTGATTCCAAAAGCTTGAGGCACGTAAGACAGAGTCGATGAAATCTGGTAAACAGAAAGAATAAAAACACAAGGAATTCAAGTTTGAAGTTTCATTTTCACTCCAGATAAGAGCGTTTATCTCTGACAATTACTAAATCGGAGTAGCTTATATTTTTGCCATTGAGTGGATTTGAATGACGGGGTAGCACATTGCACAAGACGTACGTTTGTGACGAATTAGATCTTGATGGAAGGGAGAAAGATAATCTGCGTTTTCCAATTCGCGAAAAGCAAGTTAAGAATTGAAACTTGATCGACAAATGCGTCAGCTTGGTTTGTGGGTTGACTAGGTCTGAAGTAAACGATTTACACACTGAATCAGAAACTTTGACACTGACTAGCTGTCAAGGCTTAAATAGAAAAACTAGATGTTTTGTGTCAGCTAAAATACTGAGGCGGATTGAATAGTTCATTGTGATCTGCTTTCCTATAAACATAGATAATGTTTTTCAGAACGTTTAGAAAATCGAAAATTAATTGGAGAATTAGCAAGCCAGTTTTGGGGTTAAATTTAGTACAAGAGTATTAAAACAGTGCGATACGTTCGTACGAAACGCTTTGCGCACAAAATATCTTCCAAAACCGTGAATTGACAGTAAATGCTTCTCCCTAGGTGTGCGATGAATAGTTTGAGGCACCGAATCTATCGCGAAAGTCATTCGAATTGACGAAACCGTATTTTTAGAGAACGGCACATTTGTTTTGCATCAGATATAAGTGTAAGCTTTCTCAAATGGTGAAGAGGGCATCTTAAAACACAGACGTTTTGTTTTCCCTCATTCACTCCATATGAAAGTACTTTACTTGCGCATCAAGAATTTAGTCACACTACCTATTGGAATCAGTTAGGTGAAGTGGAATGAGCGTTTAAACGCCTGATTAGATAGTGTGTGGATTTTTACCATGAGGTTCTAACTACAAAGACTTATGAGCATTCCATGGTTAACTCCAAAACTTCCGAAGTAGAATCTTATACAGTTTTGAAAATTTATATTTGTTCTGGTGAAACCTTTTGTAATCATTGAATCTCTTCTGGAGCTAACTGCACCTGCTGGCCAGATCACGTGTAGGTCGGGAAAATAGTCTGAATATCGGAAGTACATTTTCCCGCAGGGCAGTCAAAAACAGGTTTGCACAATTCGTCCTCGATCACTTCACTGCACGTGTACACGTGCAAACTCCAGTCTCTGTGATCAATAAAATATGGTCAGAAATAACAGAATTATGGGCGGCGGAGATACTGAAATTAGGCCCCAAACACACTTGGTATTACGGTAGCACCAGATTGATAAGCTATTCATGGTGATGATATATTTTGCGAAGAGGATTTTGACGGGCTAGCGCTAGCCATCTTCTTAGCATAAACCTGAAGACCAGTGCGGGACCTTATTTAACAATACAATGTAAAAGATGGTGATCAGCTCTGTAAAATACTGAAAGGTAGAAACGTTCAGAACAAACAACCGGTTACTATGGATGTTATTTCATTTTTCACCGGTGTTCTACTGCTGGAGATAATCGCGATTATTCGTCAGGCCATGAAAGAAAATAATATTGAATTAACAGTGCAAGAGACCGAACGACTTTAAATTTATGTACATTATGTAAAAAACGTCTTTGAGTGGCTATGACATCAACAGATAGATGGGGTTGTCAAGGTTAGTCCTATGAGGCCGATTCTTGCCGAAATGTTTATTGGTCATCTTGAACATCCACTGCGGGAAGAAACTGAAAGACTGAAAGTATACCACCGATATTATGTTGACATATTTGTTATTTTTAACTCAAAAAAACATAAAGAGACTAAATGAACGCTTGAAACATTTTCACACAATCTCAGCATCATCATACCACAATGAAATACGAGATAATATCGCCATTATGGACCTGGACGTTTCAGATCGAACGAATGAATCAATTAAAAAGGATACATGGTCCGAAAACATTCCGGTTTGGCTTCTGGAAATAATGAGTGAATACTTGGAACGTTTGACGTGAACGATGACCCCTAGCAAACTCAGTCCAACCATTTCAGAAAGCCTGATTGAATTAAACGACTGTGTCAAGGTGCGAGATGCACTTAAAAAAATGCAAAGCAAAAAAACTAGGATTATGAAATACGCCGAAACACGAACCAATCAAAGTCATTTTCCCAAAATGTGTAAACATCACGAATGGCTTATCAATCTGGTACTACCGTGACAACCAATGTGCTTTGGGTGAAGGATTTGTTCTCCTTCTCTCTCCGCCTATGATATGTTATTTTTGACCACATTATATTGATCCCGGAGACTGGAATATGCATGTTTACACGTACAGTGAAATGATCCTGGACGAATTGTGCAAACTTATTCTTGACTTCTCTGGTTGAATGCGATCATATGGTGAGAATTGAGATTATATCAAGGGATTGCCGAGGCTCTATTGCAGAGGATAAAAGAGCTTGCAGAAATATAGATGGAAATGTTCTATTCTCCCTTAATGTGGTCGTTTATACTTTGTGCGTTTTTCGGTGTTTTTATATTGCACTGAATTCTCGCTACGAAGAACAAGGATCATACTTTAATTTTTTCATGTAAACTACAGGACATAACATTACTCATTTGAGCCATATAACCGTTATATTTAAACGAGTTTTCAAGTGATTAGAACAAAACGGTCAATGCAAATTTGCGGACCCTTCACGGACGTTTTGAAATAGTACAGGTCAACGCTTATAGCTCGTCGAAGAAAAAATGGAATTTATAGGAAAATAACAAACAGTTTGTGATTTATACCGTAAATTCCTCTCGATTTCTTCATGCTACAGAGGATAATTTTGCCTCAGTTGTTAAAAAACTTCAAAGATTTCTACAAATAAAGGCAGATTGAAAAATATTGGATCTTAACTAGACACTTAATTTCATTGTAACCGGTACAGAAAATAAAAAAACCCAAGATATTAGAAATCGAAGGATTAAAGAAGCTCGTTATCCTGTTATCCATTCACTAAGTAAATACAGAGGACTGCAGATCGAAACCTAAAATAAGAGAAGGTTGAAATAAAAGTTGACTCCAATAAGGGACATCAAAATAGTGTTCCAGTATGTTCCATTGATGTTATTTATATATATATATATATATATATATATATATATATTAAAAACCAAAATGCGGCCGCCTTGACCGAATTTCGATATGTGCATTGCTACACATGAATTCTTGAATGACAACGCAACAAACAAATTACAAATTTGCGGTCCATGGCGGTTAGACTGATTATTAATTGACTATTTGAATACCACTTTGATTAAGTAAGCGGTTATGCAAAATTACTCAAATTACGTTAAGGTATGCATGCTTCGAAACTCGCGAGTTTGCGGAACTTCAAATAAGAACACATTTAGGAGTGAAAAGCCTATTCGGCGCATTAAAAAGTGAGGCATAATCTGAATATGTATCGAACCCATGGAAATTCAACCACGTTTCTTTTGTTCTTTTTGTCAACTATAGTCACGGTGCCTTTGGTAAACAATTCAAGTGTGATCATTCATTGTTCACATTAGCTTCATTTACGGGATTTCATTTAGTGACGATTCACCGCCTAATGGACATTGGACCCGGTGTGAAACTAAATTGTACCAACAGAATTAAAAGCATCGCCCGGAGTGGTAGTTTAGAATTAGGAATAGGTACAAATTTCCCTTATAGCTTGCCACTTTACTTTATCATCTGATGATTATCACTTTTGTAGTTGGCCTACTTACTTTAATAATTTTAATTATATGGCTTTTTGGCAAGCAGTCGTGCTTTCCTTTTTTGCAAAGAAAGTTGAATCTCAAGCTCCAAGCTTTCTGAAATTCATTCCCTGCGCTTTGGTCTGCTGTCAAAACCAAAATGGGGATATTGAGCAGTTTCAGATTTTGGAGAACTATTATTTATTCAAAATGTTTTATAGACGTACTACCACTTGGTGAAGAAGAAAAACAACCCGGATTGATGTGCTCACTTCTCACTCTGCCGCACAGCGACAGAAGAAACACTGACATAAAACCAATAAATTACGCTCTATTGCTAATTGTGATATACAGCTCACGAAGAAATACGACCGAGGACTGATGAAAATTTATCTGAGACGAACCGCCACTGCCAAATCCATACGGATGCTCATTATGCTAAAAAGCAGAGAGAGTGTCTGAATTATTATTTGACCACTATCTAAATAATTTGCGTTCATTCACTAAATTCCACACACAGAATCTCTGCCGATTCCGCAATTTTTCTCAGAACCACAAACAAACGCATGATGCATGATGGGATCCGTTCTTCGTTCAAGATGACGTAGAAGCTTTGTCCCCGTCTGTGGACGAGCAATAATGGTAAAAGGAAGGGAAAGACGGTTGGTATCGATCAAAGTGCTTGCGTAGACTGCAACATCAGAATAATTTTCGGGCTGATCGAGAAATCAACAACAACAACAACAACAACAAGGAACAAATTGGACGTTACAATGAACTCAGACTTGTGCACATATGACGTTTTTTTCCAAAATGAACGATTGGCTAAATCTCAATCTCACGCCCGATTTGTGAGGTGCTTCACCAAACTATGGTGTGGTTTGAACCCGATCGCAATTTCAACTCATTCAAATTGTCTTATCCGTAGGTGTAATAAATGATTAAAATTTCGTAAGCAGTATATTATATTCCTACACGGTTGCCATGTTCATGGAAACTTTAATCATATTCTGGGCTCTGTAGTTGACGTATTATGCAACGGCGCATGTTTTGATATATATTTCCACAGAAACCACGGTATTCATCCTACATCTGCCCCGGCACATCAAGCAAATACTCGCACTCAACAGGCACTGGAAAACCCGCATTCTTTTCATGTATCACTTGACCACAATTGAAGTGTGCATTTAGCTGGTACTTTGGACTTTTCTGGATCACCTTTCTGACCAATATATATTCGCATTTAAACAGATCACTTACGTTTTGTTTTCTGACGGTGTCTGAACCTATGATAAATTTGTTCATCCATAACTTGGAGTCAAGTTATCCGCCTTCCAATTTAACGCTTCATTATAAACCTGTACAAATCCATATAACACACTCCCGTTTCTGAATGTGATGTGGCGATTGTATTCTATCGGTTGACTCACCACTAACATGGTGATTGGTTTTGAAGTCTACTTAAAAATCACTTACCTCGTGAATGATCAAATCCTCTTTTACTAACTACCGTTCTGCTTGCTCACATGTTGCTCACATGATTGTCACCTGTTCAGCATCCGTTTTCGTTCTTAAAACGATGAAATCATGTAACGTATCATATTTGGATTCAGAATTTGAGCTAACTAATATTTATGGATCTTATCATGATAAAACCGACTTTTTCGTTTGCTGATCAAATGGCTTCGTAATTCAAAATATAATGCTGAAAATTAATTATTTTTTTCAATCCTCTACCTCAAACACTGCGGTTCATAAAGCTTATGTACGAGTTTAGTCTCGCTGCGCTTTCCGAGGTTGATCACTAGCAACGAACTGAGTAATTCAACGTTTCTGCCAACACGTTCTATTTACTGTGATGAGAAAAAAACTTACTTTGGTACATTTCACTTCATGTACATTCTGATCAGTTATCTCTGTTAATTCTGACTGAATTTGGTCACCAGTTGTTAGTAATATAGTAGTAGGGAGACACTTTCCTCATGTTCTAAGTCAGCCCATGGACACTTTTATGAAGATGCAAATTAAATCAACACATGCAAATGTTCATCGGTCAATGCAATACATTGGGTTTTGGGAGATTTTCGCGGTTGAAATAAACAGTTGCTAATTCGTCGAACCTGAGTGAATGCTGAGTCATTACCTTGTTTGATTTGTAAAACTTTGTCTAAGTCGGAGCTAACCGCCGGGATTGTTTAAGTGTGAATGCGGCGGATTCGGCAGCTGGAAGTGGAGCTTTACTGCATGAGTGTTCCTGATTGACAGATCAGTGAATGTTCAGGTCTGGTGCATCCAAGNATTCGGCTAAACTAACTGACAAAACACATCGTATGTTTGTCTTTAAGAGTTAAATTTAGGCCCGCGTAAAATGAGGGAGTCATTCTGCAAAGCTAGTAGAATATACGTGACTAGTCTAAATAGACAACTGGTACCCGCCATGCTAAAAGCAGTATTTCCGGATGCATTTGGCGAACGAAAAACACTTTCATGACCATTTTGAATCAAATTTAGAGTGTGTGCCTTGTAACATTTAAACATGAGGGAAAGAAAAGCGCGTTAAGCGCACCAAGTCAAAACGAAAAATATCGTGATGGCGCGTACCGAATGCATAATCTCTAAGGATAGGGGAAATCCATGAAAACCGTTTTTATTCTTGGTAGTTATCGGGTTACGCTGTGATATTTCCTTAACATTCTCATCAACTGCGTTGCAAAAGAAGGCGCATGGTTAGTTGGCTCATGGGCTTTTTCCGCAAAGCATATAAAGGTTACAGCTGTCGACATGTCATCAAACTGATTCGTTCTCTGAAACACTTTGAATCGTCACTCGTTGACCTTTTGGGTGTTTTTACCATCCACTATTAAATGCGCCATTTATGTTCGCAAGGCAATCTGTCGCGCGTGAAATGAGTCCAAAAACCAGCTCGATATAGGCGTCCATTGAAAGATTTCCCTATCTCTAAGCATCAGTCAGGATTGCCGATAACTTGTTGTGACATGTTGCCTTAGTTATTACCTTTAAAAGCTGCAGCTAGAGATCATTTTTTCTACAGACAGTTTTATTCATCTGTCAAAGAAAATCACTCACAACAGAAAGGAGATTCAACTGCGAAATATACAACGATAAAAACACGCGTAACTTATCCAGGAGAGTCGAGTACACTCACCGGCAAAACGATTGCATCACCTCGAGCAACGTGGCCTGCAGTTTGTGTGCATAGGTACCCGGTTTTGCACGCAAAATCATTTCGTTATCACTCTCGTGATCCACGTCCTCGTATTCGGGCAGCACATGCACATCAGACAGTTTGATGAGGAATGTCAGACCGGAGGGACGGTTCTGCAAAGGTTATCAGGAGATAGAGCAACAAGAAAAAGAACAGACACAAATTAGATTGAAATAAATTTTAAGAAATAATATCTATGGACTGTGTAAATATACACCTGTAAGGTTAAAAAATTATTGATTCACTCGCGTATGTGTCAGCAGTGCTATTGAGAGTCCTCGTCCCGAATAGAGCGACGTTTGTAAGTCTCCTTAGTAATGAACGATTTTATGCTTGTTCGGCTTTCAATGGCTTCCCAATGAACGAAGATCAATATGTTACTCGTTCCTCTGTGATCGTGTCCATGAACTACTCACAACTTCGTGGTTTAGGGCTCGAATGTATGCATGTATGTATGTACGTGTCTTATATGATTACGCAGTTGGTTTCTGCGCAAAGGTTTGAAAGAAAATAATATTAGCGTAGACATTTGAAAGAAGATATGCAGTTCTTCCTGAAAAAATGAATTACATTCCAGTTACAGATGTCCACCATTTAGCCCTAAACTGTCACGGTAACGAACGTGTATTCGTTGCAAGCCGTTATCCAAAGGGATACAATTAGTTCGCTGTAACAAGTGTTTAATTATTCCGTTAGTGAGGGTTGCATCAGATCGTGTATGTACATATAGATCTGTGGTTAAATTCATGACCAAAAAATGTTAGATTTACACGATCAGCGAAACGTTTTAGTAAACCTTCCCGGATTCCTGTAAAGTTGAAACTATGCTCAATAAATATGAGCGCATTCAAATCAAAATCTGAATATAATAGATAAACACGTACACACCTTATGCAATGCAAATACTTGCGATTCCAAGCACGGAATGCTTGATCACTCATACACGTCAGAATTGTATTACTTTTTCTCGGACCATGTTTTATTTGCAGCATTCTGGCTCAGTGTATTTAAAATGAGAAGGCACTAATCAAGCCCCATCTGCAAACCACTTAAGTAAATAGCAAGGATGTCCATAGCTTTAAGAAACCAACCATTAGAAAAACAACCATTATTCACAACCGCATTAGTGAAAAAGACAAACGTGATTTGGGTTGGCACTCACCCAGCGAAAAGCGTATTGCTTTCCCATCGTATTAATGGTTGCAGTCTGTATGTAAACTTGGTCTTCCAGCAAACTGTCCACTAAGATGTTATCACTTGGCATGATGAACAGCTTGGGGGTATGGACTGAAATGAAACCCAAACGGAAATAGGTGGCGGGGGGGGGGNGGGTGATCACAAGTAGACGGAAATTTAATGGATCTATTCAGAAAAAGGGCATTCAAGTCAGAATATTGTATTTCGTTGCATGCGATAGCATCTGCATGTGTTTCTTTTGGGAGTATATTTACATGCAAAAGTTTTGTTAAGATACTTTCAACTAATGTTGACCTGCCGTTGATCGTAATCTGAAACAAAATACCTTTAACGCTTTTTCAGGGCTAAATATCCACCTGGATTTATCATGATGTAAATCTGAACATATATTCGGTCATAGCTGATGTACGAAAATATGGCTTATTTTTAGGTGGATGCTAGAATCCGACCCGGTGCTAGCCAAATGCCAAAGCAAACGTATATCATCAGTTACCTTCTGCAAACTATTGACCATCAAACGTCAAATGGATCACAAAAACAATGACAAATGAATCAAACATGTCTCAAGTTAAGATGCAATTCAACGTCGTACACATTTTTCTGTGCCTTATCCGTGTTGATTAGTTCTTTTATGCTATTCGATTAGGTGTTGATCGGAAAGCTCCATAATGATTTGACTATGGATGTAGAGGGTCAAACGCTCTCATGATTTTGTTTGTTTTGAAAAGTACAGCTATTGGCGAAGTATTCGTAAGATTTCTTTTAGTCTAACGTGAACACGATCTTGAGAGTCATAAACGTATGAGAAACGGATTCCAAAACTGATAAAGAATGTAGTCTACAACATCAAAATTTGAACAGGAAGATTCAGTGCAGTGTTGAACAGCCTATCATGCTTTATATTATCACCCTGGGAGTGTGGCATTGGATAAACATGTAGAAAAAAGTTCCTTCTTGCAACAATGAAATGCACATTGCAAAGCAGTTATTATTGTGAGAAAATGAAAGTCAGTCTACTTAGGTAATTCAAAATAAGTTAACTTGCATCTCAAGAAGCGCGATGCTTAGGCAGTGTGTAGAATGTTGACTGCAAGCTTGTATATCGGTTGCTGAAGATCCGATACAATACAATACCTCATATAGTACCAAGGTTTGGTTTCTGTAAACTGAAGTACATTGTTCTGGAATCGACTTTTGTACCCCTGATAAACTGTTTTTTTTTTATTTATGAGATCGAATGTCAACTGATTAATTGGGTTTACGGTTTATCATAGGCCTAGTTTTCCAGATATTTGCATTCGGAACATCAGAGAACTGTTAAATTAAATGATTGATAGAACCACTCTTATAAAGGTTGAGCTAATATTGTGTTCACCTTTGTGAATCGAGAGAAAAGCAGAAATATAAATCAAGAAATGTAAAGCTTGTATTCAAGGGGTGTGGGCAGACACGCCAACGTTTATCCTCGTGTTACTATTCCACCTGGCGACAACTTCGCTGAACGGTTCATGTTTAGAAAAAGTAATACCTGGACAGTGATGCGGTTGCAATCTCTATTGTTCTGTCAACTCTGAGAGATTAATGCTTTAAACTTCACCTTTGAAGACCAGGCACAGACGACAACACCCTACGGGGATTCAATTACCTTTCTTCGACACATGAAAACTGTCAAACTCAAATCAAAAATTAAAACGTTTACCTGTGATGGAAATGTTTGTGAAAACCAACAAAGAGCACTAGACAGCTGTTTCGTCCTGTTTGGGACTCGTCGGCAGTGCGTACTTTCCGTGTCTCTGTCAGGACTCCAACAGCGAACATTCGGGTTTGGATTTCAAACCCTTACTCCTGAGCTATAGGACTCCCTCGTGGCTCCTAACAAGCGAATGGGTTAATCCAAGCTTGCTACTCTAAAACGTTTACCCTTTCAAGTTTCAAATATAGTCGAGCATGCATTTTTCGTGAGTTCCTTCTGAAGCCATTACAATCAAATTCATGTCAGACGATAATCAGAGGGTATTTCAATGGGGTCAAACAGTCCAGGTCAAATAATTATAGCAAACGAGTGGAGGAGAGACACATTTGCCCCAGTTATATTGTGTTCACATATGAACATGTTACGTAAACGTTGGTATTTGATTTCGCTCATGCATTATGTAGCTTGCTTTGGGCTAGGTAAGTTGAAGTGCCAGAACAAGTGCCTTCTAAAGTTCGCAGTTCTGACTTCAACAAGCGGATAATGATTGTCCCGGCTGTGGCTAGTGTTTTAAAGCGAAAAGAAAGGCCAAACTCTAACGGGTTCTAGGAATTTGGCCAACCACTGAACCAACAAAACAGTGTCAGAGAAACACTGACTTTTTTTACCAAAATATATGATGGTGAAAGCCAAATTACTGTCCACCCTAGGGCCAGTTTCTACCACGTGTACAACAATGGGAACTGGAAATAACTCCGGTTCCTCCTGATCTAAGCCGAAGGAGTTGATCTTCTTTGATACCCTTAAGTTGTTGCCCTATTGCACGACCTACGAGAGTTGAACCCTAGGGGCATTTGAATTGGTAGATGGGCATGGCTGTTAGAGGGCGCCAAAATAAACTAAAGCTTTCGATTACCAAATCCCTCGACCACTTCTCTGTCTCTCACTCGCCAGTAGAATCTAAATAACGGTGCTTTCTTCTCAGATATGAGGTGGCATGTAGTGGGGAAATCCAATGCGCACTGCTAAGGTATTCCAAAGTATGAACGCCAGGAATTCACAAAGGCTGTTCACTGCTGCAAAATGTCAAACACAAAGATACGTTTATTGAGAAATAACCTACGATTTCGTGATTATCGGCATTGCGCTCAATCGTTTACTATAATTTATGGTGTATTGATCAATCAAATCACTAGGTACTTCGTTTGAAATGTTAACGTGAAAGAGCATCCGGTTAGTACGGACAATTCCTTTCACAATTCATTAGAAAAGCCTCAGATATATTCCCATTATTAACGTGGCAATAATGTATCTTTATCCCCTCCAACTTCGAATGCAAACAATAACAGAGTTGTCTTCGCGTCCTCAGGTTCGGTCGTATAACGTTAGATTTTCCGTCACGCAAAGCTTAGATTTTTATACATGTCATCAATAACAACTATGTATGGATCCCCTTTGTGTTGATACAACCATTTTGTTTTCCTTTCAATGGCGTTCAACGTTTCATGTATATGTGATGCATTTTCCGAATCATTTTATTATATCAATATATATATATATATATATTGCAGCTGGAGTGACCAGTAGCCGACGGTCAGAATATGCAAGATCATGTATTGAGAAAAATTACGATCAGTATCACTCATCAAGTCGACTGCACAGTTGAGGAAGATAATTTTCAAGGACTAGTTTTCTAAGCTTTTAGGATAAATCTGGTTTTGTAGATGATTCTGTATACATCGTGCAGTGCAACAAAAGGAGGTACATTCTGCAAAAAATGTCTTCATTTAATGATCTTATTTCAACAGGAATTTTGGTTGATCTAAAGCGACAGTTTTCGACAAAGTGTAAGATATTTATAGAGAATATATCTCGGATAACGAATATGAGTAATTGCTGAAAATCAAACGGTTATCCATAAGGGTTTACACCAAACTACCCAGTTCTACATGGATATATATAACAATGGTCCCTAGGGTTGTTTTGTTTTCACATTTGACGGTGTCAACTGGTTACTTTCAGCGCGCTCATAATTACTCCGCAGACGAGCTTTTGAACTGGTCCAAACTAACATTGGAGTGGCGGTAATAAAATGGGGATATATTCTGTGCAGAAAGCGACGCATTCAAAACCCGCTGTATTAAAAATAACCCCGGGATTCTCCAATGATCGGAAGTGCTCACT
Organism: Echinostoma caproni; assembly: GCA_900618425.1. Classification (NCBI taxonomy): domain Eukaryota; kingdom Metazoa; phylum Platyhelminthes; class Trematoda; order Plagiorchiida; family Echinostomatidae; genus Echinostoma; species Echinostoma caproni. The sequence goes on along the minus strand of UZAN01039389.1, from coordinate 170,618 downwards.
GGTCCGTCAAAGATTCCATCCTCTATTTGTACAATCAGTGTGACTGGTTTTTCACCCAGTCATTATTTTGGTAAGTTGTATTTCTTGTATTTCTTGCATCTGGGTTTGGTTACCGAAACAAACGAATATCACTGAGGCTTCGGTTAATTTGTGAACACCTGTTTGTACACTTTGCTTTTTGATTCAGTTTTGCGTCACTATTTATTTGGATGGAATCCAATGGGACAGTTACCGTTCACGCAAGGGACCAGAAATTGCCAGTCATATAAATTAATCTCATTGAAATGCTGATTAATTCATAATATATGATCAACTATCTGATCAAATATTTTATCTCAAATATTGATCTATTTTCGACCAAAGCTGAAAGTAGTTAATCATTGCTGTACAATAATTTTTGTTCATTATTTCTGCAGATCGAATTCATCCATTAGTAAGTTCTATAAAATCTTTGTCTAAGAATTACTGCAGATCTCTAACACCATCATGCCTACTACATGACCCAAAACTGTTGTCAAGGATAAGATTATCTTCGTTGATTTGGAATCAATACGTGGCACGTAGATGGATCAACTGTTACTGAGTGAATAATATGTCAGCAACATGTAGGTTTTCCTAAATGGGACATAGTGAAATGCTAATTACCATGATCATTAGTAGTATAGACGGTTAAAGGCTTTCCCACCCACGATAGTTGGAAAAAAAATCAACAAGAAATCAGTTATGGAGAACAGCAAACGAGACATCCCCGTCAATTCGCAGGGTACGGAAAAAAATTACCAGACCAAAGCAAACTAAACACCAGCAACTCTTAACACTGCATGGAATGTAATGCCAATACGTGAAACGAGTGGAAATCTTATAAAAACACTAGTATTTGAACTGGTTGTACGTCGAAAACTAACTGAACATGTATTCAGTGGTTGCAATTAGCGTTTATTCAATTTTCGCGATAACCGGCAAGGTTGACCGATTACCTAAGCTATAAACTAATATTTGCAATTATTAAAAGTAAGTATAAATAAGCCATTATTCCAATCACTTGAATTATTGATCTTTGTTTGTTTCGACATCTTTCTGCACAAATGCAGGAAATACGGACTGTGATTCTTTATTATTACTGCCTAGTAGACAGTTATGAAACAACTGCTTCCTAAATCTTCAGAAGCATCTGTGTCACACATTTAGGAATCACTAAATTCCGTTTAATCGGCTTTGCAAGTTCCAATGCAACGTCAAATATGTCTGTGCATTTTTTTCTTATCAACCAAAATCTTCTCAGAGTCCACTCAGACATGCACAATGAATACCTGTATAAGTTGAGTTATATTGTTGACCGTCACCACCAGAAACGTTTGGAAAAATCAAATCACTGACTCAACAGAGTTAATAGGGACCGTGTGTGCTCTTAAACTCCGTGTGCGTTTGTTTGAAACAAAACAACCAATAAATAGCTTTACAGAATCATTTTTGTAACCGTCGCAATACGCATAAATAATGTGAGATTTATCCGAGATTAGGATCACAGATGCAGTAATTTATCACATAATCCATATCAAACCCACCAGTCCCGATAATAAGTGCATTCCAGGCAATAGCATCTGAGGTCATTCACAGTTGACTATTTTCAAATAACAAAGTCATTTGAGTGCAATCATCGGTGAAGATCCACAGAACTTGCTCTGCAAGCACAAGACTAAAATTATTACGAATGAGGTAAGTGAGGCAAACTCTGGAATAACTAACATGGTAGTTCTTTCTCGCAAACTGTATTACATTATCGTGACCAGTTTGCTGGAGGTTTACATTGTTTGTCCTTTCGTCCCACCTAACGTCAAACAAATTGATTGTTATTTTGGGTGCTTTTTTGACTGATATTATAAAATACTAGAAATCGCAGATACGGTTTCTCAAGTTTATTCATTCCGTTTTTCCTACACTCATGATTCCTCTCAACCGTAATCGCATGAATCACTTTGAGTGTTTCTATGCGGCGAGGTTTGGTAACTTTTTCACAAATTATTGACTACGAGGGTTCTTATGTTCAATGGAAACTACCCGAGGCATTCTTTAATTAGTGTTACTGAGTGACTGAGTGACTCCTTCACAGTGATTTGTAAACTATCCAAGTTTCACGTTATTCATGGATTCATCAGTATTCGTCTTATGATCACAACAATAATATTAAAACTTAACACGAATAACATAAATTCATCCAAAATGAGCTTTTTTTATTTCGGTGCCCGTTTTCACACAGTAAGTGAAACATCCCTAAAGATGAGCGAGCTGGAAACGATCAGTTCCGAGCCTGTATAATCTTAAATACAGAGTCGATCACCCACAGACACGATTACGCAGTGATCTCAGAGACATTATTGACTATCAACTATACAATATTGGTTATCAGGTCTACACACATGACTATCAAAACCAGTCAAATCCAAGTTGGCTTTTACATAGCTGAGGAGCATAAAAAACAAAGGAAAATGTATCTATCTTTATTCGGATAGGAAATCCGATAACCTAGAATGAGCAAGTTAAAAAGTTTCAGTGCTGAAAGGTTTTAGTTGTCAGAGCCCGAATGTGTAATTGCAAACGTTTTTTCATCATCTAGACACCGGGTGACATCAAAGTTTGTTTTGTAAATTACAAGCATCAGAAAGGGATGTGAAGACTGAATCAACAGTACGGGTTCCTCATGCATCCCAATCCGCGAATGTACACCATTGATAACTGATACAACCATTGCGATTCAGTTTAGGTGTTAAGCGACATTGAATGGCTTTTATTATACAACAGTGTGTGATGAACAGTATTCGGGGCGGACCCAAAAGTCACGAAGAACTGCTGTTCAGCGATGGTAACCGGCAATCTAAGCCCCGGTACTTGAAATTGAATCCACATTAGGCTCAAATAGCTCAGACATCTATAGAATCAAGGGACAGCGGAGTTGCCTACCAACAAAGTTGGGTGGCGGTGGCGGGGCTCGGACCTCGGAACATAAGGTCCAAAGCACACCGGTGACAGCCAATAAACCACTGTGCCACCACCACCCTAAGAGATGGTCTGAACTATTGTAGTAGCTAACAACTTTCATTTCCGTTGCCCACTAAAAAGAGAAGCGTGTGGTCGGTTGAAAATAGTCGTATGTATCCATCGTTTTAAACCAAAAATCAAATGAGAATGGCCAGCATCTTCATACAGTTCCATAGCTAGTCACGTTTGCTAAGAGGGGTCCCGCATAATCATTGAATTAGAATAACATTGCTCGGCGGTTGTCGAAAGTTCCCATTGCATATGCATAGGATGCACCCATAACATTGTTCACGCATTTGAATCGATCTTGATAAAACTAAACCCATACATGCTTGTGTGCCGTAAGCTTTTTTAGGTTTAACTGGCTTTTTTATCTTACTAAATTTTACCTCAGATGAGAGCGACTGTGAATCCAGACGACATACGAGACGCTCAGATAACCTCACGATTGTCCAGTGACAGTTAGATTATTTATATTCAATTTCCCAAATCAGTTGAGCAGACATTTTTCTCCATCATGAACCAAATTATTCAAATCACGTAATGCACTGCGACAGATACTGGTCGCATAATTGGCAAAGAATTCTACTAAAAATACTGTCATCGATGGTAACACTTAACCGAAGGAAAAATAGTAGAATGAGACTGAACCATTGTTATTCCGAATATCTAGAGACTATTCATAGACTTTGTCATTGTATCAAATTTATCCAAATTCAAGCATATTTCACAAGTTTATTGGACGCCTTTTGTATGAAACAGCTAACTATTGTCCGATAACTATTTTTATTGAACCCTAAATTGTTAGATCTTATATGATATGATATTCTTCGCTCGTGTCATCATTACAGGTTGAAAGAAAAACGTTAGCCAACACACTCGTTTACAGTCGTTATTCTTCTACAGGTTTATTGATTACAAGTTACATCATAATACTACTAGGTGAAATTATTATAGAAAATGAGAAAACATTGACATTCCACGTTCCTGACTAGAAGTTGCTCACAATTCGGGAACCACAAATGCACATCTGTTCCTGTCACTGGAGTAGGATGGGGAGATAGCTGTGTCCTGCGTAGTGTTGGTCATGGAAGACCAAACGTTCTTACAAAAGATTTTTAGCAATGAGTGCTGCATTAGATACGCGAATGACAATTAATTCCGTCTTATCGAAATTTCCAGCCCTAGTCCACTGAGTTCGATGGCTGCTAAAGTAAATTTTGGAGGCCAAACGTCTATGAGAATGAATTCACTAGGTGAAAACCCATTGAATTGTTGATTATCTGAATTAACCTACTGCTAACACAAACCAGAAGGCGCTTACTAACCCACTCAAATGAGTACGCACTGAAAAAGACTGTGACTAAAGGCAACTTATCTTTGAGTTGCAAAAGCCTGATTGGCCTAGAGACGAACACACTGCGACGCTTCATTGAAAAAAAAACGGTTTCTTCCACAACTGTAGTCGGTTTGTGCGTAACTATCATTGCAGCTGCGATGCCTTCAAAAGATGGATATATGTGCACTAGTTTCTTCTCAAAGTTAGGGACCTTATTAGATAACCTGTGGCTCCTTGAAATGTTGACTACCAATCATTCTTGATATCTGATCATATGTTTAACTCCTCGAATAAACCTCAGTTTAGTCTTGTCTGAGCTAAATGTGATTAGTCTTTGCTCTCGAGTAGCTGGACACTAAATCAAGTTTCTTCTTTCCAAAAGTAGATAGCTGTTGACATGCTGTACTGACTGTACCATGGTGATGTTCTGTGTATGGTGTGCAGGAGAGTGTTGCATGACAGAAAACCTGATAGAATGCAAAAATTGCGGTCAGATAATACTGACTAATAGAGTGTAATTTATATTTAGGTATGCTGAATGCACTACTTTCAAGGTACCGCACAGAGAACCAGTGTTATTTGCAAAACATAATATAGAAATAATATCGCTTGGGAACAAAATTGTCTGGAGAAAATAAACATCACAAGATTTCACCATGTGACCGAAAACCTGATTCAGAAAGATTACACAGTTGTCTATCCATTCATTTGATCATCAAAATTATTGGTGATATCATATGCGTGTGTCTGAGTTGAGTTAGGAAAGCTTCAGCACTTGCACCAATTGTCTTTGGGCACCCAGAGAGGGGGGTTGTATAGACGAATGAACACCGCTCGTTTTAAGTCATCCAAAGGGAGGCCGAACTCTAGCGAGTTCTAAGGGTTGGCCAACCATTGAATTAGCAAATCAGTGTCAAAGATGCACTGATTGTTGTGACACAAACCTGGTCGATCGAACAATGCTCTGGCTGAAATTCTGCACATTATTCACAAATGTTACCAATGGAAACCTGTGCAGTTGTGTACAAACTAGTATTCTGGAACTCGACCTCCCTATGGATGAAATACAACAATTGCTTTATTTCTGCACGCATAATGTTCCGTTCAAGTTCAACGATGACATCTGTCGACAAAGGTATGGTGTGGCCAAGACGTCTCCGTTGGGACCGCTTTTCGCGAACTAATTGTGTGTTTACGACCGAAGGACAAATTTAAGACTCCACTGTCTCATTCTTTGCATATTCATTTAGTTTGATCCTGTGGAACAACGTACATAGGTCGCACGATCAGGCGATTGTCCGAATGGATTGGTGAACATCACCCTGCGTGGCTGAACATCGGAACGATTTAGTCGCCCACCAGTGCAGTGGTTTCTTACCTAGCTGGAACAAATCACACTGTGGACCTGACCAAGGCTTTCCGCCTCCTTGTATACAGATCGTGGGTGATAATCGAGACGGGTTTGCTGTCGGAAGCTGATCACGGCAGAAGCAGTAGGCATTTTCTGCACAATCCCCCTCTGAGAGCCCAAAAACAATTGGTGCAAGCGGTAAAACTTCCCTTGTTCAACTCAGGCACACAAGTACGATATCACGAGTAATCTCGATGATCGGACCATTTGAAAAACAACTGTATGATTTTGGTGAATCATATTTATCGGTTGATGTGAGATTGTTTTAAGTAATCCGTGATCTGATTTTCTTCTCAATTACAGTAGTTTTATATATTGCAATGCCTTACTATGAATAAGAATCTCCGGCAACCAGTTTATTACCCATTCCGCTGTTTGATGTATGTTTGCTGTGTGGTCTGTTTCGAAAAAATATCCCCAGTTGATGGTGTTCTCATGGATTTGATCCGTTTGAGACAACCATCCTCCGGGTTTATCCTGAAGACTTCTGTTAAACTAGACTTCGGAGAAACCTCCTTCTTGATCCATATATTTCATGATTGGATTTTGGTTGTACTTCTGTGTACAAAATCATAGTGGGTCTTGTTATCACTAACTGATATTCCGATTTCGTAATTATTGTGGTCACATATACATTCAAACTTGTAGCAATGTGAACTTTTGTGTATGTTTGATTTCTATTGATACCACCCAACCGGTTTACGTTTGATTCTCTATTTACAGCCCCTTTTTCGTAATAAAGAATGAAGTAGTACCTTATACATATCAAATGAATTGATGGTATTGTGAAAATACATGATACGTTCAGTATACTCACATGTTCACTGGACTAAGAAAGCTGGACATTCGACTTTTAGAATAATTTTCTCCAAGTATGAAGAGTGTCTGGAAATGGATTGAAATGGGTTAACTTACTGGTTCCAGAGAGTATTGCATGTATACGGCACAGACCTCCTTTTGCCAAATACCCTCTCTTCAATTCATGCATTTTCATATACTTGGGCAAATCACATTGCTTCGCTAGATAGGTTTTTACCGATAGAATCAGGAGTTCTATCTTGTTAACCCACTTCTAATGTTGACTCCATTTTATACGAACGAGAGTTTGTACTGTCGGATCGAAATGGAAAAAAATATTCTTAGGAGCTTGTTTTAAACTTACTGTCGTATCGGAAGAGATCGGCTGAGATTACCGTTAGCAGTGTGTGAACAAAGGACTATACCGTTCTCGTTCTACTTATGGTGTAAAATCAGTTGCCTGAAGTAATAATTGTTGTAAGTTGTGAAACCCGATTTATGAATTGGACCGAACTGATCAGTTAGGACGGTATTTTCTGATCAATCCGATATGGATTTGCGATATTTGGGTATTTGCTTTGTGTTTACACATTTTGAGAAACATAATAATTAGGTTTCTATCACATTTATGAGTGTAAGTGTGCAATCTAGTCTTCATTGCAAACGAATTATTTGGAGTGCGAATCTATTGCAGCAAACTCATAAACTACAAATAATCAATGAATGCTTTCGCAGGTGCATTTTACCCCAATCCTGTTATGAATATCAGTGTCGTGTTTTGTTTGCATGTTTCGTATATTCTGGCACGTATGCAGACAGCTACGATCGTAAAATGAACCGTTGATAAATCAAAGAAGCACCAGGCAGAACCGAGGCATACCGACACAAATCTAAATGAATATGAATTTCCTGGCTTCGTTGTTTATACAGAACAGGTCTGTCCGGACAGTTGGCGTGGCACAACCGGGAATCGCGAGTGTAACAAAACAAACAGCTGCGGATCAGATTACGTGATGCCAATATTGATAATTCAGACGTACGAGAACCATCGAGAGCGGATGGATGAAAGGCACCTTTGACTTATCCCAAATGCAGCCGGTAGCCAAATTCAACACCCCGTCCCCCCTACTTTCGGTGTTTATTTGGCATGCACAGTGTGAAGCGGGACACGGTTGATGTGTATCAATTTGATGACGATTACCGAAAAGAGAAATGCATTGCAATGATTATATCTGGTTCTACTAGAAATCAAACGCACTTGAAACACACTTCTTGGGTTTATAGACACGCAGAGCTTACCTGGCTGGTATTTAGAGGTTTCGTGTGAGCTTTGTTTTTATCTTGATCTCAACTGGTTTGAAATCAAAAAGAGAGAGAAATGTGTTCGGGCAAATGTGTTTCATTTCCCCCGGGGCTCTTGGCCAAATGATCTCAGCTTAACTCAAATCGTATTTCATGCAGAGCGGGGTTGATGCTGTATTTGGCTAATATTGCAGGCGTTTGATAATGCAGTAGCCATGAGAAATCATAATTTGAGTGAAACGCCTGTTGGTGTTATTATATTTACAGCACTCAAATATTGTTCTATATAGTCTTCAGTTACATCGACCGTAATTTTCATCAGTTGATGGACATCATTATAGCACCTCGGCCACTACGGCACAAGAAAAGGTTACCGATGAATGGATAGCTGCCCTAAGCAACCAGTGAATAATCGAAATATCTTCAAGTGTTTGAAATACTATTTTACGAATGATTCACCATGATTGGTTTCTTTTAATATTTGAAACAGGGAGTTGATAACCCTCAGTTCGTCTATTGCATCCACATACAGTAGACAACTGATGAAATTAAATATGAAAACCTCGGTCTACGGTGATTGTGATTAAGCAAAAAATTACATCAGATGACCCCTAAATTATCTCTACTGGCCACACATACATAAGAATCAATAAATTCACTCCTTAAGACAACTACAGTCTGGAGGACATATCCCTCAAGGTCACAAGTTGTAACCATAATTAGGTTAAAAAACTCAGGTCGCCACCATGGTGCGGAACGAACCTTGCTTATCAGTGTTTTACATGTTATTGCATTTAACGACTTCAGTGTGATGACACGATGCACGAAGATTTCAAGATATCAGAAAAAAACATCAAATAATGATTAGTAAACAAATGGGTGCAATAAGTACACATTTTCCAAAGAACTTGATTCCTCTTGTAAATCAACTTGGGTCTAAATAAGAACCTACATAGGATTTCTGACAAAGATTGACTTGATCACAAACATTTGTCTGCTGAAAGTCGTGAACCTTTGAGTGGTGAGATTCCAAAACCTGTGAAGAATAGCCTAAAGTCAAGCGTTTTTATTGACCGATACGGGATGATGAACCAACCAATGAAATTAAGGAACTTCCGTGTATACTAGTGAAATAAATATCTTGGAGCTATCAACTGCTTTGCTGATCATCTAATAACAATGAAAACTATTCTGACCTTCTGGAGCTTAAAAAAGGCACCCAGCCCGGCATGAACTTCCTAAATTCCCAACAGCTTCATTGAATGCAGCGTTATGATCTAACTAGGGTTTTATCGTGCCCGGATGTGCTCCCTCCGAGGTGTCAGCAGAACGGGCTGCTTTAAGCTTAAGGATTTTCGGAAATATTTATTTCATGTTAATGGAAGTGTCTCCTCGTGAAATGATAGAATACAAATTATTTGCGAAAGAAGTGAAATCAAATCGAGCGGTTCGTTTCGTGATTAATATGGTAGTGAAGCGAAAAAAACAGACGAATCTGCGCAATTCGACATCGCAACTGTTGTTTGCATTTCAATGACCGGTTTAATTGAACTGAGCGCCAAAAATGCGTTCCCGCTGAAGACGAATTTGAGACGTGTCCACAAACATGTGGATAACTTTGCACGCACGCTTGCATGCAGAGGAAGACATACACGCGGAGAGGAACAGATAAATCCGACTGCGAGATAAATTGCACCCTATTGCGTAGTTCGCCAACCAAGTAAACAAGTGATCGATTGACAAGTAATTTGTTGCGCGGTTTTGTTTGTGCACATATTTATGTATGCGTGCGTCCGTCAGCGAGCATATGTATGTGCGTGTTTGTGTTTATTTGTAATCAACACAACAACAAACAAGCGTCCAGGAAAGTCTTATGTTGATTTGAGTGAAAGCAAATACGCGTGGAAGGTGCGATCCATACCCCATATGATTGAATTATTCTTCATATGAAAAGCATATCAGTGCGACAAGTGAAGCGGATAATTCATTTTGTGATTGCTTTGGAGTATTGAGTCGAGTTGACGACTAATTTCACGGTAGCCCCGTATGCACTGGTTCTTTTCTTGCGTGTGTGTATGCCCGGCTCAGTTCAACCCAAACACTTCTTCCATTCAATGCAAACAAATGCTTGAGTGAAAAAACAAACAAGCAATTTTCTTTTGCAGCGCATCTGTATTTAATTGTTCGAACGTACCTGCTAAATACACCACAATTATGCCCATGTGTGGGCACACGTGAATAAACAAACCTCGTTGACAAAACTGTAACAACGAATAGCTTCCTCTATGTTTGCACATTGCAGTTGGCGACGATCACGGGGTGACATGCACATATGACCTCCAAAATGAGCTTTGTGCAGTCTCTTCGCTGATTGCTAACCAAACCAATTTACAGCTGAAATACAGATTACATCGTTTTATAAATGTTTCCTTGACTGGCGCCACTGTGACTGCCTCACTGTGACCGTCAACCAGTTGTGGAGAAAAGACTCGAGTCATTGTTCATCGCTCCCCTGTCTATGATTTGACCTAGTGTTTATATTTGTGGTTTTACATTTTCGATTTTGAAAGCCTGTTTAAAAAAAATCCAGAATTGTCTCAGTTGGATTAGGTTGAGATGGTATCGAAAAACTTTCGAGTGATTACGAACATACCAGTTCCGGTATTTAAGAATTTGTTTCACTTACCAAATGGTTTCTTCATTTGTGGTCCAAACTCAGATTTCAACCGTATATCTGTGAAATAGGAGAGAAGAAAACGATAATATAGTAGTGTGCTTTCAGAATAAAAATTGAAAACATTTTATTACGAGGTCAGAAAAGAACGCGACAAACTTTCCCGATCAGGATTTGCTTTTTTGAAAACAGTCGCTGTAAATTTATTTAAAATTAGTGGACATCAGACGCTTCAGAATAAGACGATATCATCTCAGCATAAACATACCAAAGAAACTACTTCGCTACTATAGCCACACTCACTTTCTGTTACTGTCAGTTTGAGGAAAGCCAATACAACTATACTAAACTAACGCTGTATGGCTTCAGTGAGCTTACGCTCAACAAAAGTTATAGTTTGGCAACTGGCAATGGGAGCAAATACTCGGGTAACAAAATATCAGCCTTTCTGTCTTCTGGCAAGCTCCCATAAATGGAATCTTTGAATTCCTGCATACAATCAATCAGGATAAGCATGAATGACGAGTGGGAAAAACTAGGTTAGAGCTTCTGGAACTTTCTCTCAGAATCTCATACACCAATTCTTACGAAATGAAATCAAGATCGTTGCAATTCCTGATGGATTGAGTATATCGAGACGACCATCTACTCTCACGGAAGATAAAATTCTTAAAACAGCACGTGCAAATTTTAGTAAAGATTACCTTCTCGGAGAGCGATTTTTGTTAATTATGGGAAACACATTGATGTGTCCTTGCATAACATGCCCTAAAATACAATGAAATAATAATGTATGTTGCTTCGATCTGATAGGGACAATAAACCTTTAAATGAAATATGCTAATCTTTGAGATAGTCCATGTTGACTGCAGCTGTTATAAGCTTGGGCTCATACGTGTTATTTGGGATGATACTGAGGTCATCGATCGTTTTCTATTTCTGTCTTTCTACGTTACATAGACATTTGCATACTGAAAATCTTGCCGAGATTGCATTCAGGAAAAATAATGATTTGGTTTAATTGAATGGCGTGCAATATTAACACAATGTGTAGGGCTGCAACGAGGAACAATATACCCCGTAGTTTATCAATTAGTTTGCAAAGGGCCGATGTCCGTGATTGATCTTGTAGAATTGAGGGGGATCATGTACGTTCCATCGGCCGGCATGATCAGCACCAAGTGCATTGGCTTACTGAATGCATCTTTCCTCAATCAGGAGCCGGAACTCCCAAATTTGTTTTGATTGAAACTGACCGAGAGTAATAAAAATATGTTGATTGCAGTTTCTATCTGGCAGGTCACAATCAACGCAATTTTCTATATATATCTATATCTGATCAGGTAAACTCTGAGGGTGGCCATCGATTGGATCAAACTTTACTATTACACAAATGTTGAGGGTTTCAAATTAATTTGATCTCCAGGGAAACCGTTATGTTTCACATTTGTTATGGTTCAAAATTAGTCGTTTAATCGATGATAGTTCTTGGAAAAAATTATTCCGTTAAAAAGCAAGCCATCATTCATAAAGAAGTTTGCGGTATTTTATAAAAACTCATTTTGTTCAATACATTGTTGCAGCTTTTTGCTCTTTTACAGTCATTGTGTTAATGAAATATACCAATATAGCAACATTTGGGATTGAACAGTATCTGAATGTTCCACCGATTGACTGATTAGCATTAAAAATTCAACTCCATTTTACATGATTCCATCTTTAAATCTTATGTCATAAGAAGTGTTGCATCTTTAATGAGAAATGAAGAACATTTTTTATGGTTTTTCATATTTTTGAACGTTTTGACTAGCATTTGTTGTTGACGGTAATATAGAAGGGCATATTCCGAGTTGAAACGGCAAGAAAGTCAGTAAGGTTCACCATTAATGAGCACAGACTCATCCCAAGGGTACCGAATTCATTGAATGAGGGAGTGGACTGAACAAGTGTCTGATTTCTCGATTTATCCAATGAGTATCGAAAAGGGTGAATGATTGATTATACTGGCAGATCGCGGAGGATGGTTAGATTTAATCAATACAATTTTATTTTTATAGTGACATACTACGTGAGAAATAAAGAATTAAGCTAACGACGCACCGTTTAATGTCGTTTCTTCTTTTTAATATGAAATCAGACTCATATGTATGATTGTGTTTATGAGTGGTATCGATGTTGAGTCAATCATCATCCTTAGTGCACTTTGTTCTTAAATGACACAGAATCTGTTCTGATGCGGGCTAAAGCCCATAGCTTTCCAATCACCGGCATTAGTTTGGAGGCTCTGAGGCTAATCCAGTTTTGCACGTAAAACGAAAGGTAGCACGTTTAGGGACGAATAATATTTGGTAAAATTTATTTTGTAAAAGTGCTCATTGTAATAAAACAAACAAATGGGGAGGTTCACATAGTAAAAGTATGACAAAAAAAATCACCAAATTCCCGTGATGGTGCTGATGTCGTTGAACACCTGGGTTACCTTTGGGGTTGGGTAGCAGGTAGTCAGTGGCGACACATCGGATGTGGAAACCATAATCATTTTGAAGAATTGCGAACAACCCTCCAGAATAAATCAGGACTCATTACAGGTGGCTATAAATGATGAACAGTATTATGGTTTGACGTTCAGTAGGGGTGACAAACAGTTTAAAGGACACGCAAACGATAGGTTAGTGAGTAAGCTCAATAGAAGCTCATGGTCAAGTGAGACTACCCCCAATTTTTGTATGAGTGTGGCTGCATTGTGATTACTAAATGTGGGGAAACCAACGCAGCCTAACAAAGCAAGAGAAACAAATGGTGTGCATAATTCGTATGACTAATCACGAATACATAAGCCAAACAAGGTAAATTCTGTATTTTTATGACACTGGTCGGCCTATGGTAAGATAAGTGAAATGGTTTTGCTTATTGGAAGAGTATTTGACCAGAACACGTTTGACCTCACCAGTGCTCACGCGATGCTCCAAAAATACGCAAAGCCGCTAGACATGATCTTCTTGGAGAGGCCAAGTTTTGCAGGCGTGAAACAAGACAGTTCCTACCGTTGCGCAATACTGCACCTTTTTATTGAAAGAATTGTAGCACTGGTGCCACAGATGCTGTAGATTAGCAAACGATAACCCTAATTTTGATTATGCATTAATAGATACCCTTGTTGCCAGCTCCGCCAGCCATTGTGCAACTTCCCAGATGGACAACATTTAGAAAACCGCCAGACATATGGACGGCCTGCTCTTAGTAGATTAAACTTTCGTGAAATGTGCTCAGTCTGCAAAAAACACCAATCCAAAAACGTCGGCTCTATAGGAATCACATTATTACTTCAAAGGTTGTAACAGGCGTTGCGACAGACCTCGTAGACGGGTATGCCCATCGATTCTTCCTTTGTTTGGGGTATAGCTTTGTTCTTCGATATCTCCGAAAACAGTCTGACAAGCTCTCTCACGTAAACTCCTCTACCATCTTCAGCGAGGGCCGGTGGTGGATTATCTGATCCAGACTCCTTGTGGCGTTTAAGGATTTGAAGTGCTTGACGGATCTTTGCTTCCGTGGGCGGCTCTGTGGGTAGTGACCATAATACACTCTCAGGAGAACTACTTGAAGTATCAGCCGCCGGATTCCTGTCAAACTGCGCTTCGAAGTAATGTGCTCAGCGTTCCAAGTGTCTTGAAGACTGGATGTTTTAATGAGGTTACGTCTTAGTATGTTTAACTAACGTAATGTCTCTTGGGACCATTAGCACGCATGTGTTATTACAATTTCCGGGTGTTTTCACACCTAGCTGATGATAATATGTCCTTCGTAAGTAGCGCCCATCAGGCTCTGTGAGTTCAGGCTTCAGAGAGAGAGGCGGTGTTCATCATACACGCTTTCTGCTGGGATTGTCTGACACGCTTCCAGCAGTCTGAAAGAGTTGGAGGAGACTTGGTGATTCACAACTCGGAGTTCTAGGACACAACTGTGTAAACTAGCTGAGTGTCATGTGTTTTGAACGGTTATCCAGTGTTCATCCACACTCCTTGGTTGGGTAGTAGTTAGCCTTCACCAATTCCTTTTGGTAGTCGCGAAGCATGGCCGAAAAGGAAAGCTTGGCGACGTCATGCTTTTTGCACCCCATCTTTTTGAGGCCATCAAATCTCATAGACAACTTAGCACAAATCAGAGTGTGATCAGAGTCCAAGCAGGTAGACCAGTGCAAAAGACAGCCTTTCACGCACCCTCTTCATATATAGCTTATAGCTATATGAATAATCTGAATACATATCTGTGCAGATTAGGGGTTACGCCAAGTGAAGGGATGATGTTTTGTGTCTGAAGCTGTCGTTAACGAGGAGCACGTGCTAAGAAGTCTATTCTCATTTGCTGAACGACAGCTATCAAGACTATGAATGCCACCAAGATGGGTCTCATTGAGCAACAGACGGCCCCGCGTCCGTTCAGGTTTTTCGGACGGAATCACAATATCCGTCCTGGGAGCTTTGAGAATAAGCTCATTCAAGCTGTGATAGAAGGCATCTTTGACTGGGTCCGGACTATAGTCTGTGAGTACGTATATATAAATTACGTATAAGCACCGCTCGTTTGATTTCTGCTGATTGACTTTATTTGAGCCTCGAAGTCCCACTAAGCATAGACCGCTGTCTACTAGGATTTAATCCAATGGTGAAGCCTCGGTCCTAGCGCTTGAACAGTCGCTAATGCGTTAGGGTCCGCAGAAACGCGCTAATGAGAAATATCTTTTGGGTTGGAAGCGGACGTAAATTGGATAACTGATCTCGGAATCTGAATCGGCTTCGAACGTTTGAGTCAAACCTGCTCGTTGTCTATTATGCGTTACGGATCTTAGATTGAACAAAACCAGCATGAATGCAGAGTGATATCGGATGACTGGAACGGTAGGGTTCGCGTGACACGGCACTGCTGAGACAGATGTCAAGAAGGATAGCGGTGGGCAAGAACATGATTTTACTCCAGTGGAGTCATCCAAAATATAATTTACTGTGGATTAAGTATATGTGTTGTGTAGGAGATGAATGGATGTCCTGTGCCTGATTGTAAACATCGGAGGAAAATGTGAATTTATTGGTCCATGGTTAGATTGTGAGGATTGTACCACACGATTGCACAGGTCAAAAAGGTTGTTTGTTCTTGAAGGACCCTACCCGGAGCCTCTGGGTAGACCCTCAAGATAGCGGAGTGGAGTAGGAAGTCCATGATCCTGTCGCAGCCGATGACTGGTACACCAGTTAAGTAATCTTTCGTAACTGACCGATTCTCTAGGGTATCAAGATTGTTCTTTGGCCGCGAAAATGCCCCATGGTGGTCGACTTTAAAGGTGAAATCTGGAAACCGATTCTAGTTGCACCAAGGATTTGTGCTTCTATGACATTATCACATCAAGCGTGAGTGGTTTGAAATTAAAGTTCCAGTCAACTCCTCTAAATACATAGTAGAAGAGTGGAGTTTGAATACCGTACCCATGGAGTGCATGATATAATTGTACTTTGTTTTGTTGTATTATATTTTGAAACCTGAAGAACAATTTACGCTTATGGTTCAGTAAAAGAACACTTGACATGCACTTGTCACACCTGCTGTCACACGAACTATACTCAACGGGGAAAAATTGTTCGCCGATCGCATACAGACAATGTTGAGAGGAAGTTCACTTGGTGCTGTCGTTTATTGATCAATAAAGGTGCGGTATATTATATACGTGGATTTTGGTTACCTTTTATATGAGATGGCATCTAAACAAAGAACGCAACACCACAAGTGAGCATTGTTTATGTCCGGAATCACTTTCCCTCATATCAGCTGGTGTTTACTGCAGAAACAAAATAGTTTATATATCACAGGGAATGACAATCTCACATGGTAATACGCCCTGTGATGTATAAACTGTTTTGTATTTGGCAGTAAGCACGGGCTGAGATGCAGCGAAATGAGTCCGGTATTAAATTGTGCTTGCTTGCATTGTTGTGTTCTTTGTGCACATTGCTCTCCGGATGGCATTTGTCGTAAATCAGAGTGTGTGGTGTAATGTGAACAACGTGTCAGGTTTGCATGCAATGTGGGATTAGAGTCTACACAAATCCTTTTGTACAAGGTTGACACGAGAGGCTTAAGGATAGTCTGAAACTTGCACAACTAACTACTTCACAGAAATAGAGGAAACGTTGGTGGCTTATACCCAATAAACCGTGGAGTGAGACTTTGAAATTCGAACTACGTAAACGAAGGAAATAACTGCATAACAACAACAAATTAAAATGGACAAAACACAATCATGGGCACAGGTGGAACTAACTGACTGAGAGTTTCGCAACTGCCCGAGATTTCCAATTTCCAATAATAATGTAAACCAACGTAGCTGTGGATGCCGGTGAACCAACAAATGCTATTATTTATCACTGGACCATGGTATTTGACAGAGTTTAACAGAGATAAATGATCATTTTCTATCACTGAGGAGCATACGAAACTATGTAAGCATTCAACACATTTGTTGGGGTTTCAATATAGCCTTTGACTAAGAGAAGAACAACAGAATTTGAGAAATTTCATTGATGAGGTAACTGAGAACGAAGAACATCAGCTGTATATTTCAAAGTACGTACGGGAAGAGTAAAAGGAGTGTCCCAAATTAACGTGTTGCGTAAGTACGGGTACAGTGTAACACCTTTACGAACTTCGGTATTGTTGATTACGAGTGTAAATGAAGTCTGTCGAATTCTAGTGATCAGTAAAGTAGTTAGATGATAAACTCTATTGCTTGAACAATGCCACCTGGATAGTGAGAGGGAATACAAATTTCAGAAAACATAGAATCAGTATCTATGGTTAAATAATGATGCAGTGAAAGCTCACTGAGAAAGATGAACGGCGAATTCGTTTGTAAGGGTAATTTCATTTCCGCGACAATGTACTATATACCATATTCATGGTGCCCTCTGAGTTCAAAACATAAAGGTATCTTTTAGATGATGTTTGTAATAAAAAGTCAGCAAGTGCATCTAGGACCAGTGGCTATATAATTAGCTGCCTGAAAATCGCTTCCTATTATCAGAGACAATTTTTCTTTAACTATCCACAAAGATGTTTGTGATTTGGATTATCTATATCAGACTACAAAGCGAGTTACAACTTTCATCTTATACATATCCACTATATAGTTAAGTGATCAACTGTTGATGACTGATTTGGAAGCATAAAATAAACATTTGAGAAAGAGTATGCGTTTGCCGTAATGCGAAAGGGGAAACATTTCACAAATCGGAACATTGAGTAAATACAATCCGTCATTTTATTCTCAGCGATTCTCACACCTACAAATAAAATCTGCACTAAATTTGTTGTGAATATGTATACATTTATCAGCTATTTTGATTACATTCTACAACAAGCCTCCAAGCTCCCTTTTATGTCGGTGATATTTTTAAATCGGCACCTCATATCACCGTCCGGTGTGTTTTATTGTTACTTTGGAAGAAAGCTGGATGATGGTATTGACCCAACGCTGATTACATTCAAAATGCTCATATTTCTTCAATGAACCGGCATTTCGATTTGTGTTCACATTTTGGTTCTACAGAATGAAATCAAATGACACTCAGAGAGGACGACGCCCACATCGGCCCAATGACCCATTGGTGTGACAGTCACCTACTATCCTACAGTCGAATACACAAATTCACATAAACATGAGGGCTGACATATAAAGGAGAGAAGTGAGAAAACAATATTCCCATTTTCAGGGCTTCACTTCGGTTAGAAAACTGGCGTAGCTAACTACTTTAGGCAACTGTTTGAGCTCAACAGAAGACAAAACAACAAGTAAATGATACGAAGGAAACGAATAGCTTTCACTATTGGACCAACCAAAACAAGTAACAATTGAATCCTTAGTCAGAAGCATTGCTTGTATTTAACCAAATTTGACAGCTGTCAGTAAATCCGGTAAAATCCGGTTATTCTGAAAATAGGCTTATACGTATTGAAAGAAAGGTTATTTGTTCTTCCGCATCTTGGACTAATGGATACAAATGTTCACTCAAATCGGATCTCAGTTCGAATGCTTCACAGAACAAATAACCACATCTANTAAGGAACTGGTCTCGAGTGACCGTTCAGTTATTTGTCGATGAAATCTCTCTGATAATTGCCCGTTTGATTTTCGTAATACACAAACTAACAAGAAATCACAAATGCAGTAAGCATTGGCGAAAGTTTTAAATCCTGCTTGCTGAACGCGATACTTGAACGAATTGATACATGGAACAATAAATGGATCCGCCGATTATCAGCAGAATAGGAGGGTTGGGTTCTTGCATTTCTGTGAGGGAAGCCGTTATTCAAGATAATATTTTTGAACTACCCAGGCTGCCAAAAAACATTCTTCCTGCTGAGATTGGCCTAGATAAGTCTTATATACCGTTGTGGTTACAGTCATTCTCGATCCAGAGGGAAAATGAAAGGGGCTATAAGAGTAAGAACGATGGTGTCCGGCAATCAGTCTGACGTATATACATCCGTGTTGATTGACAGATGAAAGAAAAAAGGCCTATGGTTTTGAATGACATTCTGTACATTAAATACGCATGTTTATTTTGGAGCACATTAAGCTCCTTTTTCTCAGATGGTTTGTGTTAAATAAACAATACACTATTAAGTTAATTCCGAATATCATATCGAAAAATAAAGAATTTAACAGGTGCACCAGTTATAAAGAAAGTTAAACCCCATCGGTTAACCCCGTTTTACGGAACAAATATATGGGATTTAAAAATATCACTTCCTTATCATTGTAAGGTTATGTTTGGTTATGCAAAATTTGCAAATAATTTTTTAACTCAAAAATAATAACATCACGGTTAGTCTGAAAAATCATTGACCATAGGCCATTTGTAAGCTTCTCCATAATCAACAAAATATGAGTGAAACCGGTTTCCATGACCATATAAGTGATTGCCACATATTTATAAGTGACACCCTTTTCTTTCCTCCCCCACCTCAATCTATTGACCTTTAGTTCACTCTGTTTTATTCATTATCAGCTAACACGTTGTTTATCATGTCCATTTCACAAAAGTTGCAGCTTGTATTGCCCTATTCATATCTAATAACCTCAACGATTTTTATCTGTTAGTCCCGTCACAAACACGAAGATTCATTTAACACTAACTTTTAGAAGTCTATTGAATAATTTAAATGTACATGTATATACCTGCCAGGCTTTATCGAAAATATTTTTCTTTTCGTTTTTACTTTGCCTTTATGCATCAAAGTGAACATTTTTACCAACCGAACGTATCATTTTTCCAAAAAGTTATTCCAACGAACATTTTGCTTTCAGTGTATGCGAACAAAACCTGATTAGGAATTTTCGGTGTTTCCCTTCCAATTGTTCTTGTTTACACGTGTCGGGTTTCTTTTGGATATGCAGTGATTTTAAATATTTGAAGGCTTTCACGTCTGTCGTTTACACGTTAACCAAGTTCACAACAAAAGAAACATCCATTCCACGATGCCACTCTGATGACAACCGCTGATTGTCAGGAAACCACACAACGTTGGAGGGTTACCCTGGGTGCTTTTTGCTCCTCGCACTACCCAGAAGAGTCATCGCTCATTTATGCAGAAATGATACAATCATGTGCTAAAGTGCAAAATGTACAATGCTAGAACTTTATCGCCTAAAAACGGCCGAAAACAGTGGACTTACATATGGTTGTGGTTTTCACATTCCTTATGTGTTTTTGTTTGTAAGCACATCAATTGACGGAAAATGACTTCCTTGCTAATAAGCAGAAAGATGTTGACCCCCGAACTAGCTTATCAAGTGTATAAATTTCACCTACTGGTCGTCAGTGTGCTTTTCCCTTTGTTCTTTATTTTTCCCCGGTGGTTTAGGATGGTGTACTCTTGGAAGACTTCAAAATTCTTTGTCGAGGTTTGTCGATCAGCAGTCATGTTATTTAAACCTAGTTATGTCTAAAAGTCGTGTGAAGTGCATTTTTCCGCTTGCGAAACATTTTTACAGAAAATCCCCCTTGACCCTACTCATTCTTTACATGGCAATCTATCCAAACACTGCTCACATTCATCCACGAGCTCTACATATCGATTATTATCATCTCGCATCAACCTCTGCAGAAATTTCTCAGTTCTCTATCTCACCATAATCCTTGTAAACCGACCGAGCGTTTCCTCTGAATTTCTCAACAACCCTGGAGGTTAGATGTTTTGCTCATATTAGTTCCTTCCTTTTGACGCAACTGCGGACATCTGCTCAAGCAAAATTCTATAGGAATACAAATATAAATATGCCTGCCATGCTTAGTTTTCAGGTTCGCTCAACCGTTGACCAATGGAACAACCGAAGTTGATGTTCCTCGAATCTCTGTCGCCTACACTGCATGACTGACAGTGTTCAAGAACCTTACGGTTGATAAATTTCTCATTGTTTTTGAGACCCTATCAGGTCAACACAGATATACAGTGCCCTCTTGCGCTTCAGTCCACGCTTACTTCGTACACGACAAAATTTATGATGTATTTGAGTGCAATTCTCCATCACTTCTATTTAGGAGGTTGTCCGCTATCCAACTTACTCATAACTCCGGATGCTGGTGCTGAAAATGAGTACAAGTGAATTATCGTACCAAGCTTATAAAAATGAATAAGGCTATAAACGGAATGAAACAGCATGACCAATTGTTGTCTAGCAAAACTTGATGTATGGTGATACTATTGTCTTTATAAGTTTTACGACCACTAAGAACAACTGAGTTTGGGTTAATTTAATGTAAAATATATTTTGGCTCCAGTTGTCCAACCGAAATTAATGAGGGCATGAATAACCAAACTTTTTTTTCGGGAATTCCAGTCACGTGAGGACGGATTCAAAAAATTAAATTTGTACCACTGATTCATGGATATGGAATGATCGCGAGGCCCATTGCTTTAAATGCTTCCAGCGTTTTCTTTGAATGAGTGAGTAAAAAAGAACACAAAAGGCCTAATCCAAAACACGATGACGAATTGAATGGTTGGAATGGCTTACACCAAGGTAGTATTCAATTCAAAACTGACTTTTGCCGGGATTCAGTCACAACTTCAGCTCCAACGACATCTAGGACATATATAGAAGGTTGACGGCTTTTCGCGCTGTCAGGTATTTCTCCAGAGGAATAGCGTATTACCGAGGATCCGGGAATCTTGATAATCGGGGTAAATTGCAGAAGAAACTTCCAATGAAATAGTTCCCTGTCAGATGTACAGTCGAGAGTCCTTTAACTGTTTAGGCCGTCGAGAAAGCCCTTTGTGCTCAGTGAAGTGTTGGTGAAGTTTCGTTATCAATAAGGCATTGTTCAGATTGAGACGTAGAATAACATCAATTAGCATCATTCAGCTTACATTTATCTCACCACCGAAACATGACTCCGTATGAAGCTAACAGAATGTGTTGTGACTGAACACAAATAATTATCAAAGCAAACACCATAGTTTTTAGTTGACCGTGATATATTTGAGGAGTGTATTGATAATTTAGTAAATCCCAAGTCACGGTGTCTCACACAAATATGTGTTCTGGACGAGAGTGTATCACGCCGCCCACTGATTGCCAAATTGTTCCCAACAGTGTTTAGGGGCCACATTTCAAAGCTGCTTGTGGTTTATTGTAGTATTTCCGTTTGTTCCTCATTTGTATTGACTGACACGGGTGTGTGATTATCGGAAAACAGTTTTACGGAAGAACAATGCAGACTAGCGTAAATATTTCAAAAGAAGACAGTATAGGAACATTGCACAATTTAAATCCTGGACAATTTCGCTGCATTTCAACTGGTGCCTACTGCAGACAAATGCAATGTTCATATAGTTATTGGAAATGTATTGCAAAATAAACATTTGTAAATGGGCTGAAGCGTCATCAAGGTAAAGCCAAGGTCAGAAAATGTTTTTTT
Source organism: Echinostoma caproni (assembly GCA_900618425.1). Lineage (NCBI taxonomy): Eukaryota > Metazoa > Platyhelminthes > Trematoda > Plagiorchiida > Echinostomatidae > Echinostoma > Echinostoma caproni. The sequence continues at coordinate 148,086 of UZAN01039389.1, read as the reverse complement.
TGACATAATTGGTTTCCATCGATTGATTGCAATCGTCTCGGTAATCTTGAACATTCTGGTTTTATCATCAGTACAATCTCTCGAAATGCTTTCTCACGATCCACGAGATGTTGCGTCACAAGTGCTCGGCAATCGAAAAGCTTGGTGGCTTGTAAAAATGGACCTTACCAGTTAGCGGTTGTGTGGATTTGCCATGGCAACCTTGCGTTGAACCCATTTCGGAATGTGTTCTAAAACCCTATTAAGTAATTGTCTTTCCTTTCTGCCTACGTACGTGTTTCCACACCCACATTGGAGTTGATAGATTACGTTTCAGTTGGCGTCCGGAGGTGGGCGTTCTTTAGCCGGCGAGGGGGGAGAGTGGGTATACTCTTTGTCCTGTGCACAATTCTATCTATCTATCTATTTGGACAATATTTGTTTAAGTTTGTATTTGAAGATGGAACAATAAGCTTTGACATACCGTTTTTTTTTGTTTCGTTTTAAATTACAAATATTTTACCATATTCTCGGATGTACGTATCTAACACTAAAATAAGAGTGCTCATTTTTTCATTTCCCTTTATGGTTAGGGTGATTCAACCATATTTTCACCCCATTGTTTGGAAGAGAAAGGGATTTTATTCCGATACGATTTCCTCCCCCACATAAGTTGCGTACCAATTAGCCGTAGTAAAAATGTTTTAAGCCTATTTGGATCCAATTAGGATTAAGAACTGCTTGAGCTTCTCTACAACTGCGCCTTAAGGTAACACAAAATTTTCATTTGAAACAAATCGTTGAACTTTCAGCAAGTCCTGATGAGAATATTCAACAGAAGCAGTGTGAAACTGAAGCAATGTTCCGGAGGGAAGCAAATCGTGAAAACTGAAGTTTTCCGGAATCATCACAGGTACTACTCAATTTCCACGGATTCTAAGAATTCTGAAAATTTGTATATATTTTGCACGTCATGGCAAACCGTGCTTTTATATTAACCTTCCAACAAAGAGGAAAAATCAAATCTGTAATCAATAACTCCGGTTAGTAAAAACGTATAAGTTGATTCGTTTTTCTGCCTTTTATTCAAGAAATTTCTTTTGTTTTTATTTCTGTCACCGCCTGAGACGCAATTTGATTGCAGCAGCGATAAAAAAACGTTTTCCATAGATTATGACCATGTTCATTCATATCGTCGGCTTTTTATTGATAAACAAACCTGTTGGTTCTCTTTATACATCTTGTGGGAAATACCCCAGCTCTCCCGGCAACTTTGACGGATTTCTAGCCTAGTTTCAACCACTGAACCGTTTTTAATAATCCATTCACTTCATCGTTTGTCTGTTGATTTTGGTCTGAATGAATCAATGCTTGACAAACTGATCACTGGATGTGGTTATTCTTCAACCCCCTGTAGAGAAGGAATGGATTCGGTTCAAGCGGAAAAGTCAACTTTACAAAATAACCGCCTACACGGTTTTCGTTTATGACATANTTTCGTTTATGACATATCAGAACATCGACATCCGATAATGTTTGATGCATGCACCGGAAAGTTCAAGATAACTGAGCGTCGCTCAGTAAGGTATGGCTGCTTGGTCCCAGGGGTTTAATTTGTTTAATAACAACAGCTCTGTCACTGAAGAGCAGGAAAGATATGACTTGAGCAGGGCAGATACCCGTACAGAACATCGGTTTTCACTATCCCGATAAGTGGTAACACTAAAACGTATTACTTGATGCCAATAAAAATGGTGGTAAAAACAAAATAATTGTGTGATGCGTATCGGTGTTTGCCGTTGTCTTTGTTTTTGCGGTCATACTTGAAGCCTACCGAAACGCCGTGATGTTTGTTGTAAAATCTCTTCACATTAGATATAGATAAATACATTTTTGGCAGCGAAGAGGAATTTTCCTATTGACATTTCTGTGGAAGGTTTAATTGCGAAAATATCACTCAGGTTAACGGTGCAAAATGTATCACCGAATCGATGAAACCGTGATTTGTAATAAGGTGAGTATTTACAAAAAGATCGTTATTGGTAATTCTGTATGAGTGCATCTTATTTTGAAAGATTCTTCGGATTTAGTCTATAATTTCCATGCGATTACATCATCCCGGATACACATTGTCTCAACATCCATTCTCATTAGAGAGTATTAGCTGGTGAACTAATTGATTCAGGCTTATGAGCTGCACATATTCCCTCTGATCTGGTTACACCGATTCTATCGGGTTAATTGCATGTCGTAACACAAGCAATATGTTGTGAACAAATATTCCTTTGTAACCATATCTATTATTCGGCAACCAACACTATTTTTCAAAGAAAGGAGATTTTGATATCAGGTGAAAGATCTCAGCAGGAACCAGTCGCATCACATCCTATAGTTAGTTCTTCCGCCCCAACGCGCAAGATAATAAAGTAATATTGCGCAGTGAAGAAATGTAATAGTGTCATGAAACACCTGATGGATTTTAAGATCGTTGGACAGATTACATAATCGACCCGTTATCACGAGTATGATAATGTACCGTAGGTAAGCAAACAGTATTGATAGAATGAAAACATTAGTGCCTCATCCGAGAGGCATGAAACTCGTAGGTGCATCAGTAGTCAGCAGGTAAACAAACAGCTGTCATGGATTTTGACCTCCTGTGAGATTGTTTTTGTCTCCGTTGTGGTTTAGTGCAAGATGCATGTTCACTCACAACTCATTCGAACATACATGAATCTGAGCAGGAGACTTTGGTGATTGTTTTCGTGATATTCAGATTTCACCCGCGGAAGAACTTTTAACTGATGACAAACCGCATGTGGTCATTTGTAAAAACAAAAGTTATACTTGTACACACCAATAACCGGCTAGTAGGATGAGCAACGAGGTTGATAGGATATACGTTTGAAATTCAACATAAGCAATACTCAAAGCTTAGGCATGCTGATGCATTTCTCCATTTAATGCCTTCACAAGAGAAAACCTCTGATGAATATGTTAGTGCATCTACCAATTTTGAAAAATAAATCAAGCAGGTTCTCATAAATGCTATTCAATGATTCACGGTAACCGCAGAAATAATCAAGCAAATCACTAAGCATTCACAGTGCTATCAACGATATGGAGAATTTCATGAAGTGTGGATCGCCAAAGCGGAGTTCTGAACCCTTTGTTTGATAGTTTTTCATATGACGCGATTTCCTGTCAATCAGAAATAACTGTCTCCTATAATCACTGGAAATGGATATATTGAAACAGTTCCATCTGACATATCCGGGGCTAAATAGAATGAAATACCTGATGCGTAGTTATACGTTTCGGTCTGTTGTGGCCTAAGACATTGAGAGTTAATCAGAAGGTGCAGTCAATGAGCAACAGTTTTGAAATCGGTCCCATTTATTGAACCGTATTGATGGCCGTTTCCATCAAAACCATAGACCCGTGTCCATATTGAATTTGCTTGACTGATTCCTGCTTTTTATCTTTGACTTGTTGTAGATTCTACACCCAATTAGCATTATAAAACCCTGGTAGCCAGTCTAAAATCCTCCTTTTAGAAGCACATTTTGTTTATTAGGTTTAGCAGAGGTACTCGTTCTAGATAATGGTTCTCAGTTTACATTTCGAGAGTTTTCCAAATTGTGTTTATCCTATGCACAACATACGAACTCCGCCGTATCTTCCACAATCAAACGGCCAGGTTGAACGATTTGTGCACAGAGAGGATGCCATGGGAAGCAGTAGTCAGAGAGTTATGTTGACTAATTTTAGTTAAATACAGAATCCCTCTAAGGCAAAACGATCCATGCGTTGTATCACCCATTAAATGCTTGTTTGAGAAAAGTAAAGACAAAATACGAGACGATGCTTACTAAGCCACACAGCTGTATGGTACCAATGAAAAATCAAAAGGCACACCCTAAACCTTTATTCGATATTGGGGACAAAGGGCTCCCAAACGACTTGAGAACACATCGTCAAACATGGACTTCAGGAACTGTAAAAAGAAAAAGAGTACACGGTGTGCACGAAATGCGAGTACGAACAAAACAGCGGGTCATACGAGTAAATCAAGTTCGATCAAAGTACAATCCAGATGAGCGAGATGTTCCAACGTACCGCACTACCACAACACACGCAACCATATATTTTGGATTTGATTACTAATCGGACGGATCAACTGTCTTTATATATATATATATATACCCTCATATTGACAGACGTTTCATTCAGCCACTCAGGTCAACCCATAAATGAAACCGTACGCAGTCTGAGGAATTCGGAGAGTGTACAAATGGTCAGCAAGTGAACAGATGGTGTCATTAACCTTGACGTTTTGAATGATATGATTGTCTCTCTTGTCGTGTGTTTTAATGCGTGACGTTCGCTCACGATTCGTTCAAACATGCATGAGTCTGACGGGTGGACGGCCTTCGTTCTTCCTTTCTTTTTAGGCAATCAGGGAGGGAACGCAACAGAAAAAATCACTACCAAGCAGCTTCCTTGCAAACAGCAAGCTGACTAAAAGGCTGCGCTTCTTCGGTAAGCATGATGTGCGAGCAGGGCATGAAAAGCAGTTGTGGCAGGGGGTTATGTCTCTGTGGACGCAAAAGAAGTACCCGTGAAAAAAAGATCCATAACGTGTGCAACCTCAACGCTACTTTTGTTTTCCTTCAAACCATCTTCTCTCTTCATGTCCCACTGACTGCTTACCTACTTCCCTGTCACCTATGAGGAAGACTATAAGCTTTTAACACTACAAAAATCATGAGTGTAGCAAACCCAGAGAGTTTGTTCATTGGTTGGTTTAGTTCCAGAGATTATCGTGTCCCTGAATAATGGATCCAAATAGAGATGTTCAATCGCTGATTCTTGGAGATATTTCACTATCGTTCTCATTCCCGAATCGTCTTCATCTAGTACTTTATACAGAAGATTTTGTCCCTTTGTCATCACTTCCTATGAACTGAGACTAGCTGAGCGCGCTATTCTCACTCGTTGGTGGTCACGTATCAATGTTCCGAATGTCCGTCTTCAGTTTACATATTAGCCGAATAGAAACATGTGTAAATCCGTTTCCTAACTAATGAATGTCATTTTCCAATGTTTAGACGGTACCAAAAATGCGTTCGTTGTATATTCCTGGATTATTCCTCCGTTTTCGATTGCGTTGCGCGATCACTTCTCCCCCGCATTTTGGAGTTACTCAGTTGTTTACACATTGTATTGTTGTGGCTGAAAGACTATATCATAGGAGGAATTTAAACAAACAAAACTGTTTTGAAATAGTCAGTGAATATATCAGCAGTCCGACAAGGTGTTTTTCTTTCTGTATGCCTACTTTTACCACTCATCAGTAACTTGCCGACTATACCCCAGAAAGGATCGTTAAATATGCTAATGATGCAGCCTTAGGTCAAACCATCTCAAACCATCATGACGCGAAATTACTTTCCGGTAGTTAAGCACGATTACAAGTGTACCCTAACCAATCTGATCTCCAGATGTTTCGAATGCGCTTTTGGTCGCTACTAGACTGAGTATTGATTGGAACCCGCAGTGTTAACATCCATGTCCTTTACTGAAACACACTACCAACTACCTAGGAGTCACCATAGAGAGCAATTCATGGTGTTCATCTAATATACGCTGCTGTGTTGGTCAACTGCGTCCCTTATCCTTCGGGATATGCAGGCTACGACAACTTACAATAGAGCATTCAATATTGACACATTGCACATTAACTGGTCTAAGATAAAGGCATCAAAATTCTAAGCCGGTCCGGAAAACTAATAGCATTTAAAAATATGCTCACAGTAGAAAANGAGCCGTTGCTGCAACTTCCAGCCACTCCGGAAAATTTGTTTTGGTAACGCCAGCGTTCTATGTTTACACCGTGAGCGCTCATATAGGTTCAGTTAAGTTTATAAAAACACGGGGAAACTGATCTGCTCCTAATTGGTGTATCCTGGAAACGTTCCTTTTGTTCGCTATGATCAGTTTTTTTCACATAGTCCGTGATTCAGTCCCATGAGTTTCGAAATGAGCGTAAAAATGAGGTTCTTCCAGGTAGTTGAATAACATTGTTTATTGGCAAGCCATGATTAAGAAGATTTCGCTCGCCTAGATCAAACCAAAATCCACCACCACGCGTGTGAATTAGCCTATCCGGTTGCATAACTGACTTGACTTGACGATCTAAATAATGCTTGCGTACCTAACCACTGAACGTCTTCTGAGTGTATTTACATAAATGAATACAACAGATTTTCAGAGTTTCATATTCATGCCAATATAAAACAATATGTATCAAAACATAGGAATAAGATTATCTTCGGAAAAACAAATCCAATGAGTTATTGGGGAAGATCGTGTTATAGAATATTTGTACCTTTTGTGACAATATTTGAGATTATTTAAACGGCATAATGCCGTGGTGGAAAATAGCTAGTTTTTTATCTGCTCATCGTATTAAGTTGGCTTTAAAAGGAGATAATAGGAGTCTGTTCGGCTGATGTACTCATTGAAACACGTGGCCTCTTTCACGAACGAAATCGCTGAGTTGTTACCAAAATGGCTCATCATGTGTAGGCCTTGAGGGTTGTGCCATACAGCCTTGACATTGGATTATTTTCACTCTTGACGAAGCAGCAACAACAAAGGCATAATTCATACACTCGTGTTGCACCAATTCAAAATAGGTGATACGTAAAACACTGACTTCAGTTTAGTGAACTACTAGCGTGTATTTGTGAATTGTAAAGTTTTTTTCCACCCGAAGGAAGCTGTGCTTCCGTTAGCACCACATGGTAGCATTGCTGTTGGGTGTGACCAAACGAATTCATTCAGCTTTCAAACGTTTTGTTTCAAAACTGACTTTTGAAACATGGGATTTTGAAATCTACACGATACTGAAAATACGATAGGTATTATATTATTCGATTTACTGATGCTTGGAATTGTTTGTCACGGAATCTATCCGGAGTCCAAAAGTGACGTCGCTATCAATCAGCATGCATAACGCAGCTAGTTCATCTGTCGTTTACACTGTTCTTGCTTATCGGCCGAAACGGCATGCATCAGATGGTGTTTTAAAATGCGTCACCTGGTGATTTTGGCCCAGTCAACGCTTCAATTTTTCCTACGCCCATTCCACTCAGCATCGCAATGTTATCATGCAGTGCTGCTTAATTCCGTTGGATGTCAAGCCGTTGAAGATGTCCAATAATGAGAGATAATATTCCTTCTTTGTTACATGCAGCTGTTTTTGTTAGTTTCACTAAACAACATTTATTTCTTTTTTTATGTTTTCGTTGGCTTCCTCTTATTGAATATACAAAGATACGATATCTACGAAGGGAGAAGTAGCTAATCAGAGCACTGCCATTCAACACATATAATGGGTAAAGTCAGGCGAAGTTGGTGGGATTCGAACACACTTCCCGGGTAGATAATTTGGTTACGTTACCACCGGGTTGCCACCGTCCTACATGCTTTGTTTTGCATCATCAACTCATCGAATTGTTTGTGTTTCACGCTCACATGGTAAAATTTGCTACAATCTCTCCCGGTTTCCTTTCACTGGTGCGCTGAAACAAGTCAAACGTCGTATCTTTCAGTTATTCATGTCCCAGAAGATTGGCAGAAGTTCAATGGGCTACGCATTGCAGACACATTGATATTCAGGTTGCCATTGATAACGGTATACCGTATCCACTAAAGTAACATTTTTACAACAGATTCAACATAAGGAAATATATCGAATTTTGTGATGGAAGAACACTGCACACATACATACTTCATAGTTTGTAGATATGCTGTGTAATCGTCCTCAATCATGCGTGGAATCCGTGAGTGTTCCTTAAAATAAGGTTGCTTTCAGGTCTTAAAAAGTAATAAGTCGCACAACCCAAAAGGAAGAAAAAAACGTTCAGAAAAAAAGAAATGTCTCCGTGACAACTGGGGAAAACGGAGAGCAAAAATGCAATATAGCGTGCTTGAAAATGATAACGTATGAATGAAAACGTCTGTGGGAAAAACGTCTAAATGTTGTGTTTAGAATCAGGCGAAAAACGAATTACCGTAACTGGTTCACAACAAAAAGGAAGGTGTACATCTATTTGCGGAGATAATTTAGGCGATATCGATTTGAAATCGGCTGCAACACAATGCGAACTACTACTACGTTTTAGTAAAATAAAAACAAAATATTCTAAGAAATGAACAAGAGCTATTTGATCCGATTAGTTATTGATTTACAGGCGTTCCGCATTGAGCTCAAAACACAGTGATCATGGGCGCATGAAAATGACGCTGGATTGAGTGATAAAACACAATTGCGCCGTTTCATCCAAACTGAAATTTGCGGGGAAAAACAGCGAAGAAATAACTGTCCCCAGATGAAGTAAACTTGTCAGATGAATTGTTTACACGTGGTTGAGCTAAAATACACTTGCGTTTACGGCTCATTTACCGATTTTATATATCAAATCGAAAAATGTCGCAGACGAGTCGTATTACCGCAATAACCGTTCCCAAGTAAAGTGGTTCTGTCCATGATATCTTGATGAAAGCCACCACCGTTGAGGCATAATGCATAACTCAACTAAAATCGGTTTAACTGGTATCCCATCCTCATCAGCGCAGGGCGCCAACGTATTGCGTAGCACTGAGTAAAATATATTTACCTGTACCCTGAAGCGTTTATAAAAACAGCGCAACTGTTTTAGTCAATGGAGGAGGCTGGTTTTTCATATGCTGCAAACGAGCGGTTATTTGCAAACGTCGGAAGGCGATATTTAATGAAATTTAAGCACATATAAGACCGCTTTATTCTAAAGTCAAAACTAAAATGCTCTTGTTGGTTAACCGTTTATTAACGTATCCTCAAAATGAATCAACAATGTAGCTTTTGTGTACCATCGTGATTACAATGTAATCAAAATGCTGCTTAATACTGAGTACACAAAACCACGCCATTTTTCCTCAGCGAAACTCGGCTTTAGCATTGTAAACACACTGTTTGATTTACAGCATTCGGGATCACCACGTGATAACGGTGTCAATTGCATATGTACAATGAAGAAAACCAACATTTAACCTCAAAAGAACGACTGATTATATTTTGCAGCACCTGAGAACTTTAAATTAACTGTGGCACGTAGACATCAGCTGTCAGTACGATTGAAAACCTCTGCTAGGGAAATTACATAACCCCCACACCTTGCTGCGTGCAGTTGACCAATTGTCGAGCCTGGTCAAGTCAACCTCTTTTATTCAATTCACATTTGATGCACACCATAACTGGTGGAACTGTATGAACACATTTGGCATTTGGTGTACCTGACCCCTTGACAATGTTCCCATAACTTCAACTGTCTTTGAACAAACTATACCAACTATCTTCAACTAACAATAACTAACTTCATTATCTAATAACTTTGTATGGTTTTGTTTGGACATGAGTGTCTTTTGTAAGCGGGCAGTTTATAATCATTCCTTTGGTGGTAAGATTAAATGAAATATCCTGGTTATTGAGTAAACAAATAAACTGGAACTCGGTTAAGAATCGGGTTGAAGGCCAAGGAAAACAAATCATTTTGTGTTTTGTCAGTTACATAGACCGCAAAACAAAAAGTACACTTTGGATCAGCTATGGCAGAAAAAGGTAACTAAAAGTAAAAGAATGTTAACGGATTTTCGAAAATGATATCTAAAACTGGATCTTGAAAAGTGGAGCTGAATAGTCCTGAACATCTCACCAATAAACAGAACAAATACTGCTTTTTTTCCATTTGTTCAATCTGCTTTCAACTTGCGAATGACTGAGGTTTTTGATGTTTTGTAATTTTGTGCTCCAAGCATTGATTATCACAATATTATAATGATCCTCCGTAATTTATATTCTGTGTTATTTGGGTGAAACGGAAAATATATATCAAACAATTCGTACGTTACAGGCAAAGTAATTAAAAAAACATCCACATCACAAATCATCTTATAGAAATATTCTTTCCTTTCTCGGTGGCGAACATGTCATAAATAGGAGAATATAGATAAGTTTTATTTGGCCGATTGATTAAAACATAAACCTAAAATACACGATTTTTTTGAGATCCTCTCGGGGCACGACCCATACTGAAAACGGTCCCTCATGTTCAACAATGACCGATTATCCCGCCAGCTGCTTTTATCTCCACCGCTTAAGCAAGCCAATAGCAACCAATATTTCAAACTTGCAGACTGCAAAGTTCCAACAGTTCTGGACATTCAAGGGAGAACGCTCAACGCAATGATAAACTGCGGATTGGGTCTTGGCTTTGGGAAAGAGCACCCTACAAATCGCTTTGTGCTTGATTAGTTTAAATGCACGCTTAGACGATTTTATGGCTGTTATTTGACGAGATATTGTTGAAAGTGGAAGCATTTTCTCCACGTAGTTTTCGTAAATCGTTCAGAAGGACCGACTTAAGTGCTAGCTTATTTAAATTGAGACATCCACTAGCCAAAAACCGGCATGGACGTTACGTAAACGGTTGAAAGTTTGATCAATGAGCCAAACGATCCCAATGTCTTCTGTTCTGAATCATAAACGATTACTCTGGTTTATGATATTTTCATATTTTCATGGAATTTTCCAGTCTAAAAACAAACTTGACAAAATTAATGTCACGAGTCACATGTAAACCCCGTTTCCTTAGCAAATATTGTTTCATCGTGGCACCAAACATTTACATAGTACCATCCAGTACAACTTCTGATGTATGACATTTGGTGACGTTTATATATCCAAACTTTCTCACTAAACGAAACGCTCTTTTTATTGTTAGTGGTGATTTTAACTACGCAGATATTCATTTCTTCACTTGTCTCTCTCTCCACAATTTTGTAAATTTCTTCACAAGAGGAAACGTGCAGCTGGACCTCATATGTTCCAACGATCCTGACCTGTTTGCTGTGCGAAGAGGAGCCCCTGTAGCAAACACCGATCACTGTATCATAAATCTGCTGCCAGAGTATACTCAATGAAACATCATAGCACACTGACACGTACATCTAGCAGAATGATTTTTCATAGACTGTGCCACCCGGCCCACTTGGCATCACTGAGAGTGATGGTCTTTGGTACCAATTTTGATCAGTTCTTTGATCCAAGTATCTCGGTCGAGTGTGAACACGAGCTATTTGAACTTCGGCTTTGACATTTACTGCCTCAGCTCCTATATGCATCAGTCCCGCCAGATTTTTCTTTATCACTTTAAAGACCCTCAGAAGAACAGAGGAATGAGCATATAAAAATCGCGACCGACTTCTAGGTAAACGAACGTCAGTGCTGATCAAGAATGAAAACCAAAATCTTGATTAACTCTAAATTGAAACCCTTTTGGTGACCGTAATTGCAAGCAAATCTGGAGCGCTATGAAAATCCTTTGTGGAACAAAAGTCAGACGACGTGGGCCTCAACCCACAGCAGATGAACTCAACTGCATGTTTTCTACGTCAGCTCAAACTGAAGTAACGTATCCTTATTTCCAATCAATTGACCATCATAAAGTTTCACGTGTCAACTCCAATCATGTGCGGGCACAGCTGAAGTGCCTCAAAGTATCAAAAGCTTTCGGTCCCGACGGACAATATCCAGTCGTCCTCAGGAAATGTGGGCATTCTGGTGGGGCCAATTGCCGGTATTTGCAACCACTGCTAAGAGAAACAAAAATTTTCGACTACTGGAGACCTGTGCGCATCAAACCAGTCCCTCAAAAAGAAGCTGGAAAACTAGGACCAATCACCTGTACCTCTATTTAACTAAACATTTTCGAAATGTTTATGCTTAGTAACATTATTCCCAACACTGAACAGCTAGATGATTACGAATTCGCTTATTGCAAACGATTTTTTACCTTGAATGCCCTTGTGCATTAGATAAAGTCAGTGTTGCGATCCCTAGGCATGCACGGCGGGGCATTTTGTGTGTTTCCTGGACTATAGTAACACTTTTAACCGTGTTGACATGAGCAGGTTTTTGTCTCTACTTCAAGGTGCTGGATCGCCCCATAAAGCTCTCTCTCTACTTCAAGATTAATTTGCTGGTAGAATACAATTCACGAAAACCCTCTGACTCCCTACCAATCAACTGAGGGATGCTCCAAGGAGCGATTCTATCACCCTTTCTTTTCTCTCTATATATTCGTGACCTTCCCACTAACCCAGATGATCTTCGTGTTACGTATGCTGATGATGTCACAATAAGTCCAAATTCCAAGGTGATTTCCGCCCCTCTCATCTTCAAACCAGTTTGTCTGCCTTAAACTTATGGTCTACGTCTTCTCATTTCTCTCCCAATGCATTTAAATGTAGCGGTCACCTTTACACTCGCCAA
>UZAN01039389.1:124044-134986 GCA_900618425.1 Echinostoma caproni | reverse complement strand
ATATGCACTTCTGTAACTAGATGTCGTTATGAACTAGTGTATGCTGGTAGCACTGCCGATCGTTTGTCCGTCATCCGCCATCTTTCGAGATTTCTAGCTCAAAAGGCGTCCGTTAAAGAATCGTCCTGAAATTCCTACGCAATTGATATTCATTTTCAAACCATTATTCCACATTCCCTTGAATTCACGATGCTGCTTTTTCGCAACTTTGTGACTGGATGCGATCATGAATGTTGCCGGTGTGCTAGAAGCTTAGAATCCACCCGTTAGGATGAATAAAGCAATTTTTGACTTTGACTTGACGTTTCAAGGATTATGCAGCATGTAGAAAAGCCGGATAAAATGCAATAGGGTGAAGTGAAACAACAAAGTACAATCATTTTTATGTGAGGTTGCAATTTGGAAATTCAATCAAAAGTTTTGTCTGGTTTTGAGAGCAACTTGAATCCCCCCTCCCATCCCAACACAAACCCGCGGGAAAAGACGTTTATAGACACAGGCCTCTTGAGACGCATAACACACTAGGGGAACAATTGGCTTTTCTCGTCATTTTGCGGTTAGCGGAATAAATTTTAAGCGGGTTGAAAAGAGAGGCAAAACGTTGACATGCAAATGGACAGTTAGCGTATTCCACACTTGTGTTCACGGACATTTAGCAGCTTCTTTAAGTGCATAAACGCATGCAGCGCAGATGTCTCCTTGAACGTTAGGAGAACATTTGGAAACCAAGAGTTAAAATCATTGGACGAGTGAAATTTACTAACAAGAGACATTTTAATAGACTCGTAATAGCTGATAGTCCAACCGCGGTTTCCACGAGTTCGATGTCGACCCTGCTACGTTTCAGCACGTTACAGTAAAACATTGACGTTTACTTTCAATAATTGCAATTCTGAATAAATTTGGCTCATCTTCTTGCTGATTTGGAACCGCAATTACATAGAATGCCATTTCAGGCGTGTACGTGTTCTGCTTGGGACCATCGAACACTGAATAGTGAATTCCTTCTACAAACATACGCACAACGATGTGCATGAAAAAGTGGGCAACAGCAGATGTCACACACATACATGCACACAATCCTGGGCTATGTGTGAGGTTTGCAGGGCCAAAGAGGGAGGGCACAAAATGCCAGTGCCAACCAAGCTCAAATCACCCAAAGTGATCTGCATTCACACTTCATTTACGTAGAAGAAACAACCTCAAAGCACGGAATAGCGTGTAACCAGAGCGTGCAAACCAATTCCACCAAAACCGTCCATCCATACACATTTGAGACTCACATTTTTAAATCATATTTTCATTGCTTTTTCCGCTAAAATATTTATTTCAACAGGATTATTAGACACTTCTTTACACATAGTGAGGATGATCGAACGGTGTCTTTTGGGACATACACTGTCCCCTTTTTATGTGATTCCCTTCAGAAGAAAGTATAATAGTGACCAACCGGAATTTTTTAGCGAACCAACAGATGGTGAGCTTTGCAAAACATGATATAGTGTCTTTTCATGTATTGTTCATTTAAAAGTTGATTGCAACAAAACTCGTTGAGTCTCAAAAGTTGTGCAATCTCCGTTATTTGGTTAATTCCAACATAGCAATCTGTTGTAACCTGTTCCACTTTTAATCTGTCAGCGGAACAGACGACTAGTAGTGATGTGAAGGTTCAAGAGTCGGGTTAAGTCGGTTTTCATAAATTGATCCTTCCTTGGGCATTAGTAGCATCCATCAACCCCTTATCATTTCCGACAGGTACATCAAATGATCAAAATACGCCGATTACAAACACTTTCCTCCGTTCGTTAATATTTAACAGATTAGATCATATGTAATATATAAAAACTGAAATAAAAATGACATTCAGCTTGATACCAAAACATAGCATTCAATAGCAGGTCAAGTATTTAAGCCTTTCATAATATGTAAAATCGTAAATTTGAGAAATTTAGCTATTCCTCTTCCCAGAGCACTGTGAAACTCAATGAAAATAATGGCAATCTGGTTGCTGGCCTCCTTTAACGTGGATGGGTTAATTAGAATCGCATGCAGCTGGATTATTCGTCACATTTAAGAGAGCATTGAATAAAGGTATTCTTTTTTGATTATTAATTCTCAAGCTTCTACATTACCATGCATGATCACAGAGGAATATGAACAAAAATATTCTACTAATCTTGTTTGATCGTTGCTCAAAAAATTATGGGCTGACAGCGAATTTCAACCATTTCCAACTGTGCATAACAATGNATAACAATGCACATGCTCCTATGATGCCATTCACATTGATCGTACCAGTCAACGTTAAGCTAATGGGAATCATGAACATCATCTTGCTTGTTAGCTCCATTGTGGACATCAAGTCAAAAGGAGCATATGGTAAATGTCGGAACGTCAATAAAGGTAATCTACAATGCCATATTAATGAATCTGCTTAAACAACTGAGCTAACTTAGGTTTTAAATAGCTAAGCTTTCAGTTATTACAATCCATAAAACTGAACTATGCAAACCAAAGTGAATGGCCCCCATTGTGTGGCTACCTTGGCTCGACGATAGGACTTAATCAATCGTTGTTCAGAAAATTATGTGACCACCGAATGACCGTGACTAGTGTGAATGATTCAAAAATTCACGTCAAACACAAATTAAAGGTCAATTATTCTGAAATAGAATGATGTTCAAATAAACTATAAAACGAATGGTGGAGATACAATTTAAAACCGAAACTGAAGCGTTTCTGCCAGGTAGCAAAACTGTATTCCCACTGGTCAGTAATGCTACCCATTCGTTCGTGAGATGATGATAGACAAAATAATGGAACTTAACCTTGGGATGAAGTAAGTTTCAGTGAAACGTACGTAAATTTAAGACTGTCATGAAGTGTTTGTAGCGGAAAGAAACCTATGAGTGAATATGTGTGTTTCTAAATGGTTCCTAGAAACTTCCACATGAAAAACGTAATCCTCCCAGTTTTTGTTATTCCTGGTGTTCAGGGTTATTTTTTTATCACCAAAAACAACTATGACGAAATAGCACATGGCAAAATTATCGGTTGAATATTTCAAAACATGAATGGAACATGGATGCTATAACATTGTGAAATTTCCGGAGAATGAAGCAAGAGTGAGCTAACCATTTATGCACTTATAAATTAGGCTTGATAATTCACTCAAATTAGACGAATGTGCACAAACCTGTGGTTATCATTATTATAGTGAAATTCAAATCACACCATCACGAGTCATCATAACTAATGATAAGCACTATGTTTCATGTGAAGTTTTTCCCGTACGACATGGACGAGGATACCAATAGTGGATATTCGATGAACGTCGCAGATGTCAATAAAACCTTTTTATAGTTGTGGTTCCCTCTTGTGAAACATTATTGTCAAATATTTTTATGAAAACACACGAACCGAGGCAAACAATGGTTTTCATTGATTCGTCTTCTAGCCTGTACAGTTCAAATAAGGAAATGGCATGTTAAACCAAAGCTTTATTGTGGTAACTAGCTTTGCATCTAACTTTTTCAGTTTCCTCCTAGGACTGTATATGTAACTAACGAATTTGATGTACGTAATAGAGAAGGACAACAAGGAAAACAAGTGCAAATTGCCCCAATACTCCCAAATCCAGATACCTTCGGTTGAAGTTTCCAAATAATACGCAGTGATGTATACCAAAATATGCCTCCGTTAAAATGGAGTTAAAAATAAACACCCGCTCTTTTGGCCCTCGTTTACACACGCATGTATTAGATAAACTGGTATATATTGATAAACGATTCAAGAACAAACAAGAATCAAATTCGAATGCATAGACAGTGAATGTGCCAGACATACAATAAGCTCCAACTTTAGTGTTTCCTTATTGTGAGAGGTGTGTTGACAAGATATCCAGGGGAAGGAGCTATGACAAATAAGCACATCAAAGTGTTATCAGTTTAAAGTATTGCGTCGTTTATAATTCAGGAGACCAGCGAAAACTGAACATTTATATGAAGTTTACGGCAAACTGATTTCTTTAAAGAAGCAAATTTACCCTACTGCGCCAAGTTTTGGCACTATGCAGTTGTTTCGACACTGTTACGAATCATCAACTGTGCTTCGTTTCTGATTCTACTTGAGATAAAACCTCGGTATGAGGAGTTCGTGATTATACCCGACAGTTTTTGGACGCCTGTCTGAGTGCGAATCTATCAGTTTGTACAACGTTAGCAGGACGTTAAATAACGTTCTTCGCTCACACAATGTTAGTAGACGGTGATTACTTCCTGATGTTTGCGCTTTTGATCTATTGAATTTGAACATGAAATCTGCTCTCTATATGGCAGCGGTAAGTCTGTGTTTTCATTGTTGTGAAAACTTAGGTCTTTCTGTTATATTAACATTTTCGAGTGATGTTCCGCTAGTTCTATCATTGTATATCATTGGCAACGGTTTGTTTACGTGACGCTTTGGTTCCTTCGTTTGTGAAACAACTTTGGGTCACAACAAAAGCGAAAAGTCACATATCTTTGTGATTATGCAGCATCATAGGATTTACGATTTTTTGTTGTTTTTACGAAAGTTCAAGGCAATTAATGTATAAATGAATTCATATCACAAGGCACAGCAATTTCCCGTTAGATGTTTTCATTTGTCGCAGTTAAGCCGAACTAATTTCCGGCCTGACGTTACGTTCCTAACTTGTTCAGGTCAAACGTGACTGAAAATTTCTAGCGCCCCGCACCTCTCTCTTTCTGTCCCACACAGACTCGCAGTTCACGTGGATTGGTGTCACTAAAATGTTGAAAATATCAAGTCAATTTCCGGTTGCTAGTCTAAACTTCGAGGCAAATAATTTGTTGTTATTGTCAAGTCTGCCGCGCTTAGGGCTTGGCTTAACTCAGTCGATACGATGAGGCGGAATTTCGAAGGTTCACTGGAAATCAACTGTAATGAAATTAGCTCTGACAAATTACCTCCTCATGGTTCTGGCTCGAAGTCTACACTGATGCATGCATAAATCGATTGGAGAAACAATATCACGAAGTTGTATGTGTGCATAGAATGATCGTGTCTGAAAAGCTTCCATGTAACATCAAGGAAATTTAAATGTTTACAAATAAATTATAAAATCCTAATATTATTCCGACTAACTGGGAAACCGTTTCGGTGATTGGGATTCTGAGATTTGTGATGTGATTGAATTTTCCATCCTTAAAATAGATTGAGCAGAAGGAAGAAGTACTAGTATATTCAGAGACTATTCCTAGTGTGATTTTTTTTCTCGAAATCGCAGGGTGCTTAAAAGCCGCACAGAAAAGACATCAAAAAACATATTGAATTTATTTAGGGTATTAGTGTTGAAAGACACTACTCATTTGTGTTTCGCAGATATCACAATAGTAGTCAAAGCACACTACTTAGATCGTTTAAAATGTTGGGCTGTACAAATTATGCAAATCCTTACAAAATACATATTTCATTGGTTTCTTTGTGTGAGGGTTCCGTAAAAAGCAGATATATTATCTTGGCTGCAAACAGCAAATAAAGAAAAATACATTCGAGAGGTTCTACCCGAGAATTTTAGTCAGGAAAAGGAAATCCAAGGAATCGAAACGCAATTTAAGGCAATTTAAAACATGGGTTTAAGTTTTCTTAAATTAAAAGTGCAACGTGAACCTGTTCACAATCTTTCAGTGAAACTGCAAACATCCTGCTGAAGTAACATTCGAATGCATTTACTCGTAAATAAGTTTGCCGTCGTTTTCATAAGTAATGCAAGTTGGGGCGTTTGTGAACGCCACCAAAAAACGCCGGATGTTAGGTCCGGTTAGAAAATACAACACGTTTTTGCTTAATCCAAACAAAGATGATTGGGAACATGGTATTCGGGAAGCTAAATGCAACCTAAAGCTCAAACAACGTTGCTTCTTTTTCGAAGAAAAGAGGTAATCATTTTTCGCCCCCCCCCCACCCACACACACTCTAACAAAGACAGTGACACCTGATTTTCTGATGATACTTTTCATGAATGTTTATGAACTACTTGCATTTGTGCTTGTCACCACTGGCAAATTTGATTGACAAGGTTATTAGATCACACATTTTTGAATGAAACAATTGATTTCCACTATTGGGATTTCGTAACTGAAAAATTCCATAATAAACAAGGGAACATTTTGTTACTGTAACGGTAGCATTTTCATATCCCGTCAGTCCTCATCAACATAATCGTGTGCATTACTAATAAAATTTGCTTCCATCTGTTTTGGCATTGATTATTGATCTGATGCTTGGAAGCCTTGTTGCCTCCTGTTTCGGTCTGCCCATTTGAATTGCTCAGACAAAAGTGTCAGACCGGTCGCTCGTGTGTCTGATTGCGAAATTCGTAAGAGGAGTAAACAGGGCTGGTGAGTAATCGAAATGAATTTCTTTATGTGTTACTCTTCTCAGTAGAAAACCTCAGAAAGCGCTTTTGCGCAGGTTGGCACAAACAAAGAACACACAAAGCGCTTTGATCCTCAGACAAACATGAATTAGAAAAAAACGTTAGTGGTAAACTGATTGATTGGAAGTCCATTTAAACCACTGAGAGTACACTATTTTAAACGTTCACTTCAGAACTCGAAATATTAATGGAGGAAGCCGAATATTAGGAAGTCGGATAATACAGTGGATCATCTTATTCAAAGCACTATGGTTTCACCATTAGCACCAGGCCAACATGGGGACATGTCAACAAAAGGGTTGATCACATATATAACCTATTATCTTTCATCACTGAGTCCTGAGTGGCGATTTATCACTTCAAATAGAGTAACTCTTATTCAAGTTCCATCATCTTCGCCTGTTGCGTTAGGCAGAAAACGATTTTAGTTTGCCATAAAGACTGCAATTTTGGGATGAAACTTTGCCAATTATTGACTTTTATTTCGCTCGAGTTTATCTTCCCCGTAAATACTTCATAAATAAAAATGACACTAGAACGGGAACTGATTGCGTAACTCATGGGATATTCATGAAAAGTCCCTAGGCACATGAGTAGGTTTCCATAACTAGTCCTGTTTTGACTAATGTATCGATTTTGTGTGCACATAAACGACAAACAACATTGTTCAAATTTGTATTTCAAACAAACAGAATGCGAGTCGTTTAACAAAGATTATATCATCCATTTTCGTCGTACATCTGTCAATGATGCATTTATTCTCAATTCCATTGAAATTGCTTTTCTAGTTTCACTTTGGATATAGATACAATGGCATGTGCGAATAATACACCTTTGGGGAAACATGTGGTTACTTACTTTACCTATATGCGGACCCAGATCGCGGTGAACACAACGGTGATAATGTCGCAGTCTCATCATGAAATTTATGCAATCTGTCACTACTACAAATAATTAACAGCATACAAAGCACGTTTCTTATCTTTCGATTGGTGAAGTGTTTCAGGGCAACATTAAACTTGGAATCGAATGTGGCGTCCGGCCACTTGTATTTATGATGGATCCAACGTAACGCATGCGCATCGAATTGCTATATTTGTAGAACCACCGACTAGAACATATAATGCCTTAACCGTATTGCAGAATTCATATAAATTTGATCAACAATATTAGAATGTGTCCTGAGTTATTCAACAAAAATCCTTATGTATACGCTAATTTGATCAAAATAACTAATATTGTTTTCTTAAAATATCCAGTGTCCTGATATAGAAAAAACACCGTGTTTCACAGTTATTCTTCATATCTATGTCGTGGATGTTATTTGGGGCAGTATCAACTGAGAGAAATCACTCAGTTCAAACGAGGAAATAAAAGCCCAGAGTATTTTGGAAAAAATATTTATTTGGAATGTTACACTAGATTTCAAACCTATTACCTCAGACAATTTGCCTCGTTGATCAGAAGGTTTCGTCCATCTTCGATCAACGTTGTATGAATTAACCCTCATAATCACAACTAAATGTCTGACATATACATAAAGTTAGAGAAAACCTGTTGATAATTCGATGGAGAACTATGCAAAAGTCTCACGTGGACATGAGGTGTGGATGTTGATTTGTACTGAGCATTTCTTTGTGTACTGGCTTGCGTATGAGTGCGACGATGTTCATACATTGCCAAAAGTAATGAAAACTCTCCCTCGGCCCATAAGATTGTTTTGGCCTGATCTAAGGCTCAGACAACTCGACTTTTAATGATAGGATTAGTTTGCAACTGATACTATCAATTTAAACTTGCGTTCGCTAATGATGACTACAGTTCATTGCGTTTAAATAATTATACAAACTGAAAAGTTCTTCTAAAGCACCGTCAATCAGCATCCTTCTAACCACCCTTTTCTCCTATTGGTGTGGAATATACATACCCGGGAAGGGATAAACAGTATAGGTTTGTGTGCGTCACTCATCTAGCCCTAGGATACACAAATTCAGACAACTTAATTCTGAATAATTTTACTTAGTCATTTGAAAACGGAATACACAGCGACGCATGTGAGTAATACACACATTTGCTATTGTAAGAAACACTTGCTAGTGAAGATTTTGTTCCAATCAATCAGTCTCAATAGCCAATACTTATTTACCTATGAAAAATCCTGCTGAAGAATGTAAAAAGTTAATAAAACGGTTCTCTTGTTCATGAGTACGAATTGCGGAGGAAGTGATAACGTACAGATTAGATTTTGACCAAGCGTTATTAATTGGGATTGAAGGTCAAGTGACAGTTTTTAACGGTGTTTTGAAATGAGGGGACGCGGTCTGAGTTCGCTCATTCAGAATAATCTTCTGTGGAAAAACCTCTTCGTGTTTTACTATTCAAATGAGGCAATGAAAAAACTCAAAGTGAAGCTCAAAACGGGATCAGCATTCTTTGAGATTATGAAACGAGTTTGATGTTTTTTGCTTTCCATTGTTACGAGTGTATTTCTGCATATAAGCCCCCTTTTTTCACACGGAGTGAAATAGACAAGCATCAAACAAGCAGACACAAGACTGTCTACCTACCTGTTTGCAGTTTCACTTTCCACCGCTGGTGAGGTGATTTTACATAGCGGAGAAAAGACAATTACCGCAGGTCTAAATTGTGCTTGTTGCTCAGGCACACAAACACACGCGTTTGGCAGAACATGAACCGTTGCGAATTGAATAGGGGGCCGATAGATATTCAAATTTCGAGAGTGGAATGCCCACCAAAAGTAGATGACTAAAATATTTATCATAATAAGCTCATATTTTGAGAAATATCGCCAATGGTAAAGTACGCGGCGAACTCCCATGTAACCAATGGACTCAAATTTGTGAATAAAAAATACTTATAAAAAATTCTGCCCTTTTACTGGCTTACTATACTTGAATGTGATCCCTTCAGGATAAATGTGGAATAAAACAGGCGGGTGGGCCAGCCGATTATCACGGACTCCTAATCAGAGCAACGCAACGGTTCAACAATTTCATTTAGCGTTTCAGACATCACAATGACAATGCTCAGAAAGACGGAAGGTATTTTCATTTGAATCTTTGTTAGAAAGTGAGCTTTGTTTGTATCTGCGTTTAGTGGATTCGTGCTGCAATAGACAGTATTTTGACGTATATATTTTGCCTTTTCTGCACCAAATGATGCATGCATCCGTGTAACGTATTAATCAATCAGAACTCTAGAAATGTTATTTGGGTTTTATTACGCATTTAACAACTGAATGCTCAACTTGTGGCTTACTGGCATGATCGCAAATAACCTGAGTGATATGTTTATCCAACCTGTGTTTCATTCAACAAGGTTCTTTGTGAAATTTTTCAGACATTCGAAAGACTAAATGTTTTTGGGATGTGAGTTAATCCCATATCCCTAGGGTGAATGCTGCTTTAATTTATGAATTATGAAGACTGATATTAAATTTCATTTGGTGATTGAAGCAGTTATTCAGCTTAGTATATTACAACTATCCGACTGCATTCTCATAAGATTTATCAATACCAAATTTAGGGCCTATGCTGGTGGTTTCGTAACGAGTTAGTAGATCTTTAGGACTTAGTCGACTCCTTCATCCATATGACGTATTAATGTGAGGTGGTCAGAACGTAAATGGCACCTGATAAGTATGGGGATCTCCGACTCGCTTGTATCACGCAGAAAATTTACAAGCACAACCAAGATGAATTTTGAGAACAACTGACGACAATGCTCCAATCAAACTATCGTCTGCGCGTCTGAGTAGGAGACAGCACTTCTACTTTTGAATATGAATGCAGATAAAGGACGTGGCATAAATTACTGTGTGCAATGGCAACTACCCTGAAAGTATCATCTGCGCGATTAAATCAAAATTAAAAAGATTAGTTAAATGGTCTGTATTAGGAACGACAAAAAAATCATCGGTATTTGTTTTGACAAGAACCATCAATTGACATATGAGTAGGATACAAATGGCATGAGAGAACCCAAGCACATAGTGTCCAGATTGCTCTTTGAGATCAAACAAACAGCTGCTTAAGGAGCATAAGTTACCCGTTACCTATCATTATTCCATTTGGCCCAAATTTGAGTTTTTACACTCATCGACTACTTCTAATGTCGCAAAGTTTCTGTCTCCTCCTTTAGCCCCAACACATTTTGTTAAAGATTCAGCACACACTTCTCCCCCGAAAAATAAAGTAAAATAGACCTTCGTATATTGATTTCTTTGAATAGCACACTCCGCGTTTCATGTGTCAAAATACAATGGGGAACTTGATTCATCTTCTGGTTAGCTAAATACCACAAAGTTGTTCTGCAAGTTGCAGTTCGTTTTGTGTAATTTTGTTATTTACGCAATCAGTAAAAGTGAAATGGTAGATTCCACCTGACATAACCAGTTTCACAACTGTCTCAGAAGTGGCAGAAAACAACAAAATAAATAGCAAACGAACAATTTATGTCACACAATCCCAGAAATGCACTTTC
>UZAN01039389.1:99715-123595 GCA_900618425.1 Echinostoma caproni | reverse complement strand
TCCCAGAAATGCACTTTCACCCAAAGCCTGGTAACTTTATTCGTGTAAATTACCGAGGGAAATATATTCCTACATCTTTTATTAAGTTGCCCAAAATATGATGGAAGCATCTGCGGGTTCAAACGTTCCATGCAAGATTGGTACACAATACTGCTAAAACGAGGTACCTCTGGAGCGAAATGTTATGTTCCACTGGAGATCCTGCAGGCATATCTTGACAATACATTAGCCAGTTTCTCCGACTGACAAGAATTGTGAACAAAACGACGTGGAGAAAGTTTTACTGTTATCTTTCTGCTCAAATATGCAGACCATTCAGTGGGTATTTTCAAAAATAAGCTGCAACGAATGGGGCTGACAACCAACCAAAACTTCTCCTTATTACGAAACAATTGTCTTTAGCTTTGAAAGTCTATTTTGATTCGACCTATGCCGCTGGCCACTTACTGGATATTTGAGAAATGAGATTACCAATTGTCAGAATGCTGCATTTATTATACTAAAGCCATTTTGTTTGCCCTATAATTAATTGTAAGTAATAATTCTGCGCAAAAGCACACAACTTATATGAAACTTTAAGAACCCATGTTAGAATAAATCAAATCTTTTAAACGAGCATGAAACGGACGGCTGAATTCCAAACTCAATGTGAAATCTAGGAGTCGGTCAACTGAGTTACTTCCGTAGAAACATACCTGACGTAACTGTTCGCGTAACTTTTACTAGTGTCTGTTGTTGTTTTTTTTTCTCTAAGTAATGTAAGCTTGAATACTTTAGTGACCGCAAGGTCACTGCTTTTAGAAAAGGAAACGTTTTATATCGCCAGTACTGCAAATGCTTTGCTCTGACACTACATAATTGTTCTCTTCCTTGTGGAAACCACCGTCACGTTTCGTCGTTGAGCGAACTGTGTCCATTTCATGTTGGAATTGATATCAAGAGCTGATGCATACATGCTACTGGGATTCAAGTTACCTGGACAGGGTTTCAATAGCAATCTGAATATCAATTTATCACTGGAAGCCCCTATCTTATTTTTACCACCATCCGATGTGCCTATCTGCATAGTAGCTAGTAAATAAACCATATTTGGACAATTCTCTATGAGAATATAGCTGCGTGTTTACTTGGGTATGTCGATGACATTCACGTGCTTCTGTTATCCTTTTTGTCGTCCAAAGTGTTAAGTGCAATCATGACTTCTGGAACTGAAGGAGTCGCACATGTCAGCAGTGTCAACCTGAAAAGACTAACCTTTGAGGTACATATGATCATAATGTTCTTAGTCATGACTTCGATAAGAGGGGAGTTAACTGAAACAATAAGTGTCATTCAACACAAATTGTTTTTTTAGTTCTTGTTTTAAGCGGGCTCAAGTACAATACCGATAGCGTAACTGAAATTGTTACATGCTCCATTTATTGTTATAGCCGTGACTTATATTACTCGTATTTTTTTAAGTTGACATGTTATGCATGTATTGCCAGTGCTCAGTTGTGTCCCGGTCTGGTTCCATAACACCATGTAACATGAGGACGGGCGAGAGAGGTAATCCCACAATGGAAACACACGGTTGTTTCAGTCCCGCAAAGTAACGTTTTATTTATTCAGTCTTTGCGGAATGTGTGCGTGCGATGTTCTGTCATCATCAATGCACACTCCCAAATTCTTCTGTTAGTAATCACATTTAGCTGGTTACTTGGTTCAATATATCTGTTTTTATTTAGTTATCTATGAACTGATCCCTAAACCATGCACAACTGCAGATATGGAAAATATGTGACGAACTACACCGTTGGAACCGATTTCCTGAATACCGTTCCACATTCCCAACTTTCAAATAGTTTTTCCGGTCAACTATTCCCACCATTGTTGTCCCTGATTGGCCTTCGTACTCCTACAGGTGTACTAACCAAATCGATCCACCATTTAAGGGATAACCGCAGATAAACAATGTCATTCTACGATTGGCTGGCAGAGGCAAAAACCCTCACAAAAAAATGAACGTTTCAGCTATAAATTTTGGCTTAATAACACACCAGCACTAATAAACTTTATTGACTTATTTTCGTTTTACGAAAACCTATAGGGAAGGTATTCATATGGACGGATCCCCTCAGACAATTCATTGATAATCTAGACAATAACATTGTCTTTATTGGTATTACGATATACAGCGCTGTTCAAAACTGCTCAATTTGCTGTCACTGAAATAAACTATACTCCATGCTTTGGGGATGAGTCCCCGTAATTTTCACTCTGAATTTTCCACAGGATAAGTTCACTGGCGTCTGGCTGAATATCACTTCTTATGTGATTCACCAGTATGATTTCCGAGACGTTTGCAATTGTTCTACATGGCGATTAAGTCTACCCCATCCCTAAGTTTAACACACAAGAACTATAATAACAAGTATCAATATGCAGGTCTCCTAACAGATAACCTTGCTGACACTAATGGTTTTCATATTCGGAGCTTCAACCCAACTTGGCTGGCATTTGTGAGTTTTGGAAAAACCTACTCTGGCAATCAGCTCACAAGGTAACCGTTGAATGCCATGTGCCTCCGCTAAGTGTGTGGATGGCCGCAATGGGAAACAATCAGTGCTATCAGCGTAGTCTCAAAGCTCAGCTGTTCGGAGGAGCACTTTAAATACATGATCGATGTCCACATTTTTTTATTTTAGATTGAACCGTGTCAGAATTGAATCCAAAATAACATAGGATAATTATTTGACACACACGGGCCTAATTAAATCTACGCTACAAATTTCTACGACACCGAACACATTTTTCAAAGTAGCCTGTTTTGTGATTGAATTAGATACCATGAGCATGCAGCTATATAAGATTGTGTTTACCATATGGTACATAAAGTTACGTTCGCGCTTAGTATTATTACTGGTCTATTTCGTAAAACGCTGAATGGAAA
Organism: Echinostoma caproni; assembly: GCA_900618425.1. Taxonomy (NCBI): domain Eukaryota; kingdom Metazoa; phylum Platyhelminthes; class Trematoda; order Plagiorchiida; family Echinostomatidae; genus Echinostoma; species Echinostoma caproni. The sequence goes on along the minus strand of UZAN01039389.1, from coordinate 120,663 downwards.
GTGCTCAAAAAAGGCGTGAAAGTTTTGGAGTCTCAGTTATCAAAAAGTGTATTTAGGGTACTCATTAGGAAAGATGCAAAGTAAAAACTACAGTCATGACTGAAATTGTCTTCACGGAGAAACGAGACTATTTGTTCCTAATGACTATCCCGTAACTTTACCAAAAGAACTGGGATTCATAGACGGAAACAAAGCAACATGCAAAGAATCGGGAACAAGAACTACCCTGCCGTAAATCAAGGAAGTTTCGAAAATGACAGCAAGAATGTTCAGAACGTATGGAGTTCTAGTCGCCCTAGTTGACCGTGTGTTTAAGGAGGCTCTTTCCAAAACCAAAAGAGAGAAAAATGGAGAAGGACAGCAGCAATGTTTTCTATAAATAAACTGCAAGAACTACCAAAGCATCATATCGAACAAAGTGGAAGTAAACCATCAACAACGATCCGTGAACGTCAATCAGCAGTGACGAGACATGACCCGCTACTGTTGATTTCCATCCACGAAGGTCAAGAAGGACATCAATTAGACTACGCATCAAAGAAACTCATCGACCGTGCCCGATCAAAACACGCCAACGAATTTCACGGGGCTTGACACTCTTCAACCAACTCAATAATCAGGCACATCGAAATGGATTACGTACACACGCCAACGTAACTCACAGATTACATGACGTAATTAAACGTCACACTGTTACATGAGACCGAAAACAAACCCTACCAAAACGGAAGAATAATCAAAACTATCACCTTCACTCCTTCGCACCAAGTCAATGGCCGACCGAGTCGAACACAGTGAGAGCAAGCGAGAGAGTAGTCCGTGGATAAGAGCACATTTATAAACAAAACGCGTTCAATGGAACACTGCCCCTTTACAAGCACTGACGACTTCACCTCTATTAGTGATGGAAGGTTTAACTGCCAAGCTCGTCGAACAGGCGAAATGGAACTTCCTGGATGAGTCGAGCGATTTTCGCTATCAACGACAAAAACGTCCCATTTATCTGGTGCTTGTAAGACACTAAGCGTAGGATCGTTTTTCAAACCTTTGAACATCAGTCATTTTAAGTGTCATGTTGTGAAACAACTGGGGACCATTCTGCCGGAATTATAGAGCCATTTTGCTTAATCCCATGGAAGAATCTTAAGTGCGTTGACACAGTCTCGGATGTTGGTCATCCTTATGCTTCCTGGTCAGATCCTATAGGATGTCGTTACAAGGTATCCTTCCAGATAATGGAGTTCTGCAAGTGATTTAGTGATCTAAACCCTTGATTTTAGTGGATAAAAGATGATCACATTCGTTGCTCGTGAACTCCATAATTGCACATAATCCAAGTTCTATATGAAAAGTCACTTGACGGACGTCCTGATCGTCTTTGGCAGTTGGAGAGCATACTGTCGCACTGTGAGTAGCCCAGCTAGCACAAACTGTTAGCTGATGAAAAGGTTACAATTGGGTTGCTTTCAATTTAACAGCACACCCTTTGGATAAGAACTGGTAAAATGAAATTACAAAGAGAGAGAGTATACTCAGTTATTACTCAACGTCTAAGGCACACGCACTCTCTTGCGTCTTTTTTCTGTTTGAACTATGAGCTTGCAGTCGAGTGCCGGTGTTGAATGTTTCTATAACGGTCAAGTCCCACATAATTTCATGACAAGTTCGGTACGAGTGTGCAGTTATTTACGGGCCCAGAACTGCATTATTTTGCTTCACAAACGGCATTACTTGAACTGGCACCATAATGAGTGAAGAGGGAAATTTCACCCCGTCTGATTTTGGATGAATCGAAATTTGAATTCACTTCCAGTTTAAGAAAATTCTATCTTTATGTATAGAAACATTGAATTAACTTCAAATGAACATCTCTTCTTTTCTTTCTTTTGGGATTAGTTATTGTGTGCGCCTTCCGGAATAACCTAAACCAGTTATGTTCCCATTATTTTAAATTGTCCGAATCATTATCCTAAATAGACCCCAACATCGGAAAAAAAGTCCAAACAAACAGGAATAAATACTCGTTGATAGAACTTGGCACAGACCACATACTTGACGCGTATGAATTATCCCATCAATTAATGCTTGAATCAGAGGGGAACAGTCACCGTGAGAAAGTAATTCTTTCTAATTGCGCAAGTACACTGAACACTGTAAAGGTCATCCATAACAATATCTTCAGATATCGTTGCATTTTGCTGATTTTTGAAAGATATTCCACACTAACAGGCTGTTCAAATAGTCATTCCTTACATGATTTATCAGCCGTCAATGAATGCCCATTAAATGTGAGTATTTTCGCAAGCTGCATTCAGCAAGTGCTCAGATAACTGATCTATCAAATGACAGATTGTTTTAAAGTACGTTGGAGTGCCATTTATCCACTAGCTGCTTCTCAATTGCATGATAATAAATAACGTCAATTTCGCGCGCTACACTTTGTTTGACTTCATAATGTATTTACGTGTCAATATTTACCGTTATCTCTGTGCATTTTATAATCTAATATTCAATTTGAAGCCAAAATTCCATGTTCATCACTTTTCTCGGCTGTGTGGATCCTACTGGTGTTTGAATCACTAATTTCTACTGGAGGAGCCCTGGTTGGAAATATGAAACGTGGGAAATATCATGCCCAGTTGTCTGATATCTATTACTGAGGCCTTGGTGAAGTGAAAGGAGAGTCGTTACCGTATATCAGCTTACTCCAATCATCTACTGACGAGTACAAACGGAGTGTGTTTTCTCCACTGGTACTCCAATCCCTCCTTTACGGAGAAATTGTAACCTGTGTGTATTTGATCACCAGCAGAAGGTTGTGATTCGTTTTGTACACTTTGAATGTAATCCAGATATTTGACAAAAGGAAAAATTCTCCATTGCCTGTGGCAAATAAAAAAAATCTACCGCTTTTCCATGGACGGCCACGAAAATCGGAGATGAGATAGCAAGGACCAATTATCACCACTCAGAAATAGGTATGGTCAAAATACTGGGGTTTGGTAAAATACATCACTGTGGACGAATGAACCTCATTGGTCAAACAATACAAGTGTGCACGGTTAACAAGAAACCTTCACACACAGATGTGATAGCACTCGGGGGATTTCAAATTAGAACTTGATGTCTTGACAGACCAGCAAAATATCAGCTTTTTGAGTGACACTTTTTTCCCGAGCTTCAGCCCTGCTAAAAGCAAATAACTCAGACGAGTGTTTCGTTTCTTCCGACAGAGACATATTAGATTCCCCGAGAGAATCAAAATAATCCAGACAAGCATCGCGTGTTGCAAATGTGGCAAATTATGGTGTTGAAGAAATCGCTTGCCCAGTAAAATGCGCGAATAAAACGGCACAAATATGCCGGGCGATTGAATGATGGCAAATATTGGTTTCCCATCTATTCCATGTTGATCAAACACGAGGACCGCAATATTACACGTTCCTCAAGGCTCATTATATGTCGGTTTTCGGTGGTCAAATTGACGAGACCATTTGGATACCGAGTTGAAAGCTAATGATTCTCGAAATCTCATGTTATGATTTCGCCTGTTCTCATTCTAAACGAAAATGGGATTCTAAATGCATGTTATTCGCGAATCGGATCGAGAACTCTGGGTTTACTGCTGTCAAAAAGCAATACATCTCCCGGCTGCGTTTAGTTCAACTATGTCATATAAAATGAGGGAGGCCGAGCAGTATCCGCTTACCGTGATTATCAACCATGCGACATGCTATTAGTTCCACTGAGTTATAAAGTCATGATAATAGATGATTGGTTTTCAGGGGATGAGGGAAAGACTGCACAAATTCATGGGCAACAACGTGCATTCGGAACTCAACGCTGCTGCTAATCATAGGATGGCTTGCAGTTGCACGCTACTAAATACCCGTGAGCTGTTTTCTACTGTTTCGTTGCCCCTAAGCTTCAAATATGTACAATCCACGAAAACAAACTAAAATCCCCAATTCATTCACAACTTTCAAGTATACTAATCGATATCACAGGTTTTTGTTTACGATTGAGAACCTAACATTCCGAAAATTCAGTTTTAAACCTGATAAAAAGTGTGTGAAACTCTGCACAAGAAACGAAAAACATTGATTTTTTACTTATAGAACGAAACCGCCGTAGATATACGTTCCCCGTCAATCTTGTCCACAATTCTGAATGATAAACACAACTGTCGAAAATTCATTCTGGTTCCTCGGGCATCGTGTATCGATTATTCCATGGAAAGAAATGATCGTTGTCCTATATCAAGTTATATCGTTTTTCACATAGATTCAGAAGCAGTTGTTCAATAACGCAACAGTCGAAGCCGCTCGATACTTTGTAACCGGCTACCTAAAGACTAAAAGATGCGATGTGGACTTTTACCTGTAGGCAACCATCCCAAATGACCAACTCATATATTTATTTTCCTTCCTATGAAATATATACTTAGCATAATTCACTGCTATTTTGATGACGAAGAAATGTGGTTTTAAGATACCATATTGTAAAGTGTTATGATGTCTGATTCGTTGGAGGATGTACCATCAATTAGTGATCATTAATTAAAATACACTGTTTAGTCCAACAGGGTTTGATTTACACACCAGCAACGATATTTTGCAGATACTGTATTGTAATTTGGTCAGTTCATTTGAAGGACTACTCCTTAAATGAGTGCCTTATTCAGCCAAACAACTCAACATTCCCTGATTGTGGCTGGTAGTATTGTCTAAATTGACTTCCAGTTTATGCATATGGATAATATTCTATTGTGGGGGACATTTCTTTCCTTTTGTTCTTTGAAAGGCTTAGCTGGTAAATGTACTCTGAAGAGAAACAATACGTGAAGCATGTAGATGACAGTAATATGATAATGTCGAGCGTCGTAATAGCAAATGAAACTTCAAAGGTATTGAAGCTGAAGGCCGATGACCGGAATGAATGAGAACTTTCCTAATCTCTCCAAACCTGAACCCGGCAAAGATGTAAGGCTTCGAAAATTGTGGTAAGATCCTCCCGTATCCGAATGCATGACTCGTCACCTCTCTGAAAATTGGTAGTTACTCGGCTGTTCCTACTTTCTATCGTCGCGGTTGAAAATCTATTTTATAGGAAGGATTCAAAGAACGAAGTTAAACAAAACTGTTTCTAGGTCGTCAGTGAACAATTCAGCAGTCCATCAAAGTGTTTGGTTTTCTCCATACTTATTTTCAGCATGAATCAGTGACTTGCCGACAATTCCTTCTGCCGCAATCTCTAATTATTCTAATAGTGCAGTCCTCCATCAAATCATCTTCAACCATCCTGAAATCACTTTATGGCATGAGTGCAAATGCGCTCTAATCAATCTGGTCTCTAGATGTTTCGAGTACGCTTTTGGTCATAACCAACCTGAGTATTCATTGAAACCCTCAGTGTTAACATCCGTGTCATTTACCAAAAAACACTACCAACTACCTAGGAGTCACCATGGAGAGCACTCCGTGGTCGCTTTCGTGTCGTGATAATTGTTAATTTCTAAGGCCTACTGGAAAAAGATTCATTTATTTTTCCCCGAACTTTAGTGATATAAGCCGTGTTGCCCCTATTCCCATAAACTGTGCAATTTCCCTATCATTTCATGTTCGGGATTCACCAATAAGATACTCACTGTTCCCAATAATTATCACTCAAATCTTGAATTATTTACCTACGGTTCTCACGCTTTCCTACGGCATAAATATTAATCGCAGTTCAGTACATTCCAATTTAGCTGGCATTATAACTGAGAAGAATAAATTACTTCACGAACTTATTTCATTACTACAAATATGATCATTTGTTGAGGTTTTCTCATTTTTGTGTTTAACTATTTTTTTCATTTTGTATCCCATTGTTACAGCGAACAACATACTGTTCGACCGAAAGGTAGGTTCAGTTTTTTGCACAAGGCATTACAATACAAAATAGCTGCGGTAGAATGACCTTTTTGGGGAATGGATGTATGCGCCATTATAAGAATCGAACACCAAACTGTATTCCATTGACAGCACACAAATGGGTAAAGTCGATACAATGCAAAATAGTAACTCGTCTTTTGCCCATTCATATAACCTCCACGAATAAACTATCTGACTTACGCAACGTATACAAGGCTTTCAGTTACTAACTTGCAACTTATTATTACCTGTATGTTTCAGCCTAAACAAAAGCTGAATAGAGAACATTTTGCGTTTTCTCTAAATTGAACTTAATTTGAATATTCCAAGTGCATCTGTATATGATGACTATAAGATACTAAGATTAAAGGGCTTTGAAATCATCAAGAAATCTCCCAGAACATAGAATTTAATATCATCATAAATACTCCATATATGGATAGTTCTTTCTTTTCGGTTTGGGTGAATGGATGATAATTACTCTGAGCATTTCGTTCTAATGCCATGCTGGAAAAAATCGGAACCCTTGATGTTAGGTTGGTTTCTTGCAGCGAAGATCGATTAAAGCACACACTCGAAGTTCTTCGCAGACCCCGGTAGGTAGGCTGTCAAACAGTAAATGGAACAATGACTACAGATCAATTAGTCGCGTATTTGTCACACATACTGAAGTTCATCGGTGCATCCGTACGACAATCGTCATGGAATAACCCCCCCCCCCCCATCCGCCCACCCGCTTAGTCCAATTCCCGAAATACGAAGCACTCAGTCGAGGCGGTCTACTACGTCGGAGTGTATAGGTTTATTTGCCAATTCTGTATATTTACTGAGCTTAGATTTCATTCTACGAAGGTAACATAACATAAAACATGGTGGATTCTTTCTGTCAGGCATATCGGAACATAAATTCACATCTACGATGAATCCACTACAACAGGATGGGAATTTACAAATCTGGAAACAGTGAAGCAACTCATTTATTGAAATTAATACATGGCACTCTGATTACTTCATTAACCAACGCTATCCTGCGAACGTATTGTTAACGCTAGCATAACTAAAAGTGACTGAATCACCAAGCATTCAAAATTAAACTGTATCTAACCAGTTGCAACTAAATCTTTGAAATTATTCTTACATATGTCTGGGTATTTATTTAAACGGCGCAAAACGTAGCTTGTACGGGACTGCATGATAGATACCAGACTGTCAATTTGCATAGATGTAATTAAGTCAGCACCGTAAAACATGTGAAGTTATTTCTGCTTTATAATATTTTTTTCATTTTTTTCAGTCGTTGTTTGAATAATTTAAAATTACGATCCTTCCATGGTACTCATCAGCCGGTGCAGGCACAGACATACAGTAGATTGCGCTAGAAATAAATATTGCGAACCCCCACGTGGATAGACTTAGATGTTTCTACAAAACTGCAGCTGCTCCACTATTCCTTAGTCGATGCAAACTGGAAAAAGTGACACTTACGAAGTAAAGTGTTCTGATTTGCCGGAAACCGGTTTGTCAGACATAGAAAACACTGATGGGCAGATTGTCAGGAATAGTATCGAGGATCACTCAAATGAATGAGGATGGGCTATTTTCAACCGGAGAAAATCATATTAAGGCTTTTCGATGTGGTATTTGTATTTAGTGATTCTAGCTGCAGATTCCGCACTTAGAGTGGTTGGAGAACGTCATCGCCATGCAATATTTGTGCTCGTCCGGTCTTCAGTAAAAATAAACTCCTGACGACTGGTATCAGAGGCTGCTAATGGTCGTTTATCTCATTCATAATCAACTATGCTCGTACGCAAAACAATTATATTCTGAAAATTGCAATAACACGAAACAAGTTATCCGTCAGCAATTTTACAAGGAAAAATTATAAAAAAACATTTGAATCCACTTCATTATGCGCGCATGCGTTAGCCACAATCGTGTGACTGAGAGTATGACATACTGCTCCTAAGAGCAACATCAGAATAGTGTTTTGNTTATAAAAGGCGACAGTGCAGTGTTATCATCGCTCATTGCCCCCATATGAATTAACCAGCATCTGTGTTGACCTCAAAAAATATCTGCAACAACCGGAAGCCTGAATGCTTTTTGGTGAACACCGTATTCTTCCATAAGTTTCACTGGTTTTCATGTTATACGTTCAGAGTTGACCGTATGGTTTCGAAGTCCAGGTGAGAGAGGGAGAGAGCGCTGAGAAAACGCGCTTTCCTGGGTGGGTTTGATTCCGACTGAAGCCACCGAGTTTTTTACACTAACAAAAAAGGCCTGTTGGCTTCCTTTATCCGTTTGATCTGTGGATGTGTTTCCGTTGCAAATTACTTTTGTGTTTCCTAATTTCGAAAACCACTGATATCGGTTCGACTTCGTAAGTTAATTGATAGAGCGTGCGCTGCAGGAAGGCGCATATGATCCGAATCCAACCAAGCCTACTGATCTGTGCACAATTTAAAAATGAGAATGAAATCAGTATGTGCCAAAGACAGTTTTGGGAATAAAACTTAGGTTTCAAATTTCACTTTTAGTAGTTGTATGTATACCTATAGTCAAACCTGTTATGGCAGACAGTTTGCATTTACACTTGCTGGTCCCAAATTCTGCTGTGAAATCCGTGGTTGTGTCAGTGTGGCCTCAAAGTTCAGCTGTTAGAACATGCATTGCACAAACTCATGATTGTTGATCTTGCTTGCTTTGTTTAGTTCGACCAAAATGTCTGACCAGTTAGCTGTTCAAAAGTGAAAATCTGTTGTGTTAGGCATTCTACCGAACACAATATATACACATATCGTACACGTACAGATATCATGATGGTAATAATTCTAATCGCATTTGGTTCTTGGGTTTGTGATTATATAGATATATAAATATATATATATATATAAAGAAGGAATGAAGTCTGAAAACCGATCTATCGCAAGTAAAAGGGTGGTTTCGGTGAGTTCCTTCTCAAGTCATTTCACTCGCAATTGTGTAAGAAAATAACGGAAGGGTGATGTGTTGCGGTCAAACAATGTAGGGTAATGGATTTTGGGCCAAGATGGGCAGATCGCCTGCAGCCTACTTATCAGGACTAAACCGGGTCACATATAGGCTGGTAACTGCTGTGATCCGTCCCCATTCTCATGCATATTGTACACCCTAGACGGTGGAATTTGGAATGCCGGAACCAATGTTTTGTACGCCCAATGCTGGCTTGAATACTGCGATTCCCATCTCGTAGCACTGCGATTTTTGTCAGATTCTGAAGCGCTTAACCAAATCTGTTTGGTCCGCTGAATCCTATTTTGTGCTGCTGTACACAATTATATGCTGCTTGTTTTTAAACATTGCGAACAAAAGGGAGCATTTTCTAGTTATGTCCGGAAGACGTTAGAGAAATCCACTAAATGAAGCAAATGATGTAACCCTGCAAAACCTCAACAAATATCCGCAGTACACCAATTTTAGGAAACCTTCTAGATGGAGACCTATGTAGAGCTAGTACCGAGGCGAATTCGCACTTGTAGCAATGATAGCGTACATTAGTCAGTCCTCTTATAGGAAATAAACACGGGGAATACTGTTCACATTCTGTGTGCCGGTTCATCCGTTCGCAACTGCACTAATCACATTAGTTTGAGTACAAGTGCAATATTTCTTTTTTACTGATAACTTTGGTAAACGGTGGAAGTTGTTCCGTAAAAACATTTTTACAAATATAGAGGCCTGAATTGTACGTGCGATGTTACGCAGATGTTGGAAGGGATGCTAAATGCTGATGTAAATGAACAATACTGCATTACATAGACCGCATGCATGTAGCAAACACTCACTATAGTTATGTTGCAGCGATTGACACTGCTTGAGATTAAAGAGCGACCTTCTTATAAATTAAAAGACAGATTCAAAGTTGAGTTAGTTAAATCATCCCTTGCTGAAAAGAATAACAACAATGATTGATGACATCAAAATTCAACTGCCATCACCAATCCTTACAATCATGTTAAAAGAAAACAACTGATGTTTGGACAGACGGCACTTATAAAAGGCATTTTAAAAAACTAAAATGACCAACATTGTCAAACCGGGGCAATTATTTTAAAAATGGGTTTCTCGCTTTTTTGTTTACGCACAAAATTTCAAACGTCCATCGTTATCCAGGTTCAAGGGGTAATATACACTGAATCACATTATCATAGCATTGCTTGAAAAGATCTCTGCACGTGTATCTGAAGGATCCGTTGCGTCGTTTTGTATCGTGGATAACTTTAATCGGTAAATAATAATAATAATAAGCAATGAACAAAAATAAACGTGTTGCAAGACAGTACAGCAACAACCCTTGCTAACCTTGGTAGATCAGTTACAACAGCCGTCGAAATGCAAAATAATTTTCCTCAAATTAAACAATCAGAAAATCTGGTTGATATGAGCATTGATCAGCATAATCGTTGTGTTTTGTTCTCAAACCCAATTCATTCAACCATTTAGTGGAATAGAATTCTTAAGCGTTACGATGTCTTGCTTGAAGTTAAACAGGTTATATAGATTTCCATTCCACGTTCGATAATTCGCTGCTTATGTTCAATACGATCCTAAAGTCCTTGAAGGTAATTGGTAAAAGAGCCTTCCGGATCAGTCATCTTTTCACAACAGGTGTGCACCTTTGTATGCATCAGAAAATAAAGAAAACTCAAAATGATCCTGTCAACATAATCTCAAGCGGTTTTTGATTTGAGAACAACTTCCTTTTGTTACATCTCATTGGTGTTCACAAACAATGAGTAGATTTTAAATTTGAGTAAAAATATGTGGGGAACGCTTCCCGTAATATAGACGAGGATGTTGTTAAAAATGTGTAGATTCTCAAAATTCATTGTATTACTTTATACAATTATATTTTGGGACTTTGATGGCCAACTGGTTAGGTCACCAAATTGTAACCCGGGGGTTCCACATTCGAACAACATCGCCACTCCAAAGCTTCCCGTCTGCCCAGTGAGCTTTTGTATGGCCGCAGCTCATTCCTGAAAGTCGACCATACACTTGTGTGACGATTAAATAAATGAAGGGAGTTAAAGTGAAATTTGGACCATTGTTTAAATTTTTTAGGATTACATGACGATGAACCTATTTTATCCTGAGAGCTTGGATTTTCCCGTGTGCAAAGGGCTGCATCAGATGTGCATAAAAATTGATAAGTGTTGATGGAACAAGAGAGCGAAAAACGAATAACGCTGATCACTAAGGCCTATATTTGTGTGGTGTCAGTGGTACCAAATCCCTTGTATTGTGAATGGAACTCATCCAATCTGCTTGACCTATACCTCGCTGTTAGATGCTATCGTTTTTACGGGAAGCCGGGAATGTTGAATAATCACTGCTAACCGTGAGCAACGGGCGCAGATTTCGGTGCACATCAAACACAGTACTGCTGAGCTACCTTCAGATATTACAAACCCATCACTGATACAACGATACGTAAACACTTGTTAATCTAACTAATATTTCTACCACGCAATATTAGTTTGCCCTCCGCCATTCATCAATCACTTTGTTATTGTTCTTATCACCGTCTCCAGGATACGCTCCCAAATTACAAACTCCTCTTCATGATGCATAAGCTTGTGCGTGCGTATGCGGGTTTCGACCACTTGTTCGAATAATGTTATGTACGCGAGCGTCAGACGTTCTCCTTCACCGCTTCTGCGACAAACCCCGAGTAAGATAAACGAACAGACAGCTGTTCTGACGCTGTGAACGGATGCGACCGTCACATAACGCTTTTTCAATTTCATGAAAACCTTAATAAGTGGTGCTATGAAAAAACAGGGTGTTGTTCAGGAGCATAATATAGGAACGTAAACCGGAGGTCGGGTACGCTGTTGGACAGAGGACTACACTGAAAGCACAATGATGAAGTTTCACCCACCCATAATTTTGATGAGAGGAAACACATTAGTTGGTGCACTCTTATTATCTTGGAGAATCCAATAAGAACATGTGTTGAGGAACATACGAATCCTCTTGAACAACACAATCTCTAGACTGCTACACATTATCAAACACTTACCCAAACACTTGGGTTTTGTATAGTCTATGCATTGATTCGCATCAAATTCCATTGGTTTGCATACTGGACAGGTGTGCGAGTGCACACGACCAGGATCAGAATGGGAATAATCCGTTCGTTCACTTGTAAAAGAGTGCCACAAATTACTGCGTTTCAATTTCCAATCACTTCGATCTCCCGCAGCTATGTTTTTACTGTGCCACACAAATACGCCGAGCACCACAGTAAAAGTGATGGCGAGAGTAGAGAAAAATATTCCACGAGCGAAGAGAGATGCTCTTGACCGGTTAGAAGACAAACGGATCAATTGCACTGTAGTTGAACAAGGAGTGCGAATTCCACGGTTTTGCGCTGCAACTTTCATACTCCGTTGGCATTATTTTGAAATGAGAAAAAACAAGACATGGACAGTTTTCGTTTGTGATTGACCGTGTATGCTTCAACGTAGGCAGATGTGTGTGCGTGTGTGCGTGCGCGTGCGCCCTAATGACCCGAAACTTCCGTGCAAAAAATGTTTTTATTTCTGACAAATGTATCACATGAGAGCAATTTATCTGAATGATATATCAATTCCACACATGTGTTGAAGAAAATTCTATGTGCCACAATTGAATAACCTCGGAACATGTGGCCAAACAGTAGCGTACGTGCTCATTGGTTTTACGGGGACCACACACTGACCAATCACGTTCAGACAGAGCAACTTTGATTGGTCGAACGGTGGCGAGGAGAATGTTTGACGCTAATCGTTTCTCGTTTGTGTATATCACATAAATGAAGTCATAAAATGCCGTTAAATAATCAGGGCATTTGTCAAACACTTCACGTACCCATACATTTTTTAGCTATGTAAAACATTTAACTGAAATTCATTCATTTTTAGGGTAATGATGAAAGACTGCAATATGTGACTGATATTTATTTAGCTTTTTTTCAAATCCGAGATTTCCACTGATTGTGATCTAACATCTAACATAAGCAAGATTAGTTTTGTACACGCGATTTGTGTATAAACATTTATGCCCAAAAGATGATTTTGTTTAAAACCTCTTCAGTAATAATTGTTTCTTTACAAAACCAATTCGGAACGTATGTTGACATCAGAAGATATCACAGGCGATTTTAAACGGGAGCTTGCCGAGAGATTATTGTTTCGGAAATGGAAAACCACCAACTGATAAAATTAAAGGGTATTTTGACCTAATTAATGCTCTTATCAACCACCTTTACTCAGACTGTTCTTGATAACATTATTGTGTGAAGTGTTCACGTTGATTCCAAGACGGTATCAGACAATGCTTGTTCCCGTGTATCCTGAACTTTCATGCTTTTGTCTCATCTACAGTGGTGATCGGTTAGTGTTGAATAACGGCAATCCCAAACGTGGAAATTTGGTTTTCCAGGATAGAATAAAACAAACTCACTACCGAGTTTCGAGTTTTCCGTTAGATCTAGCATACAGAAGTATATATATCGATGTGATCTGCTCGGGGTCATGTGTTGTTCAGAGAAGTCATGGTGAGTAGAACACGTCACGCCAAATAACGCTATTGAATGCATGTTATGCTCATAAAATAGATTGATGGATTTCCAGATTACATAGGTCGACCACGTTTCAACATTGATTAGTTGGCACCGGGAAGCTGATTTGATTACATCTTGTATGGCGACACACTGTGTACATTTCCTTTTACGAAAAAGTGAAGGGCTCTTTTCACGAAACCTATCTTCAAATGTGGCTAATATTGAGATACATTTTCCAGACGTAATCTCAAAACTTGTTGATATTTGCATATGTGCATGTTAATGAAAAAACTACACTTCTCCAGTTTTATTACACAATAAATCTACAATTATTAAGTTTGACAGCGGTGATTACTTTCAACTTTCTTTTCAAGTTAATTAAGTTTCCGCTATGATTGAGAGATTTTCGAATTTCGCTTTTCCAATAATAATGAATCGATAAATTGTACTCTGAGGAGGCAGGTTGCCATATCAACCACAAACCACCCGAATGGAATGTATAGTGTGATAATATTTGCAAAAGATGTTTCCCAAGCAAAAAAGGCCTCCAGCAGGTGCCGGAAAACCTTCCAAATTATTTTTGACAGTGATATGCATCTGAAACCGAACCTTGCTGCACTATTTATTAGAGCATTAGGCATAAATTGCAGGCACGGTTTTCGTCCGTTTCGCTTTGGAAATATTGCTGGTCCCTCTGTGAACTTACTACTCAAATCAATTTCCTCTCGAAGTCAGTTACCAAAACCTTTTTCGAGACATAATAAAGTGGATACGGAGTCTAGTTGTTGTGAAATACTACTCACAGTTCTGAGTAACACGCAAAAGGATGCGGTTGGCGGGCAAAAGTGGGCAAAATTTCTTTGAACGGATTGCTGTGTTCGAAATGACAAGCACACCCTGTTCTATTCATTAATCATTGTGTTGCCGGAATCTGCGATGACATGTTCCAAATGACCTATCTTGTTGTATACGTCAAACTGTGGGGTCATTTAATAAAACGGTAACCACAGAATAACCGATTGTGTTCTCATATAATGAAAGCTTAACTCAATAACTGACTGTTGAATCGATGTATAAATCAGTCTTCTTGAACTAAAATACCGCCGTCTGATGTTAATGAAACGTAGGACCAACTGGAATGCTAAAGTGTGGACAATAAATTTTACCGTTATTCACTTATCGAGGAATCTACTTCTATATTTTTGTCTAAATAACACGTGGTTATCTAAATCCAACCGTAAAAGGACATGGAGAACTATTATTGTATCTCGACGATAAACAAATACATTGGAAGTTTCGAATTGCAAGATCAAAATATCGAATGTCTATCGGTAATAAATCCGATTTATCGTCTAATCTACTTTGTTTGAAAAATAACTATTATGAGCCAGTGAATAAAGTCTGAATCCATTAAAGGAACTTAAACTGCCTGCGCATAACTGCTTCCTGTATCTCCACAGACTCTTCAAAGTTTCTTCCGTAGTTCTCAGTTGAATTAAGTGACATGAACAACTATTCTAGAACAATAAAAATCATTTGTTGTTCTAGAAATTTAAAAGTCCGATAAATTCTGATATCGGCCTTTGGAATGCTGTAAAAATGATCGATATAATTGTAAGTTTGCGATAACTGAATGGAAATAACTGAAAAATGATTAAATGTTCTTTCTACGTTCAGTCACCAGTAAATTATGCCAACAATATAAGGTCTCCCTCCAAATGGCCAATCAGCTGAAGTGCTCAAACTAACGATTTCTGTCACACAGTTCGCTTCAAGGGACATGATATAACTATATGACATGAACTCACCAATAAATCAAATGGAATATCAGCTTTCAACTTATAGACATTCAGCCTTTATTGAAATTTCTCTCTTCCCGACCTGAGTTATACAAAGATAATGCGAATTCTCGAACTGCAGAGTTCCCGTTATCGAATGAACTGTTGATAATTACTGTTGCGGATGCCGCATGTTGGGTCTATTTTCAATTGACATACGGGGTCAACAAAAACAACCTGGGTTGTCAGATCAACTGATTGTTTCCTTTTCAGTGGCACAATGAACAAAATCATTTTCGCTGAATTATATATCGACAGATTATGTCACAAGAGTTTTGCTTCCCACTTGTTTTACAGCGATTTAACTTTTGTCTCGTAAGGCGCGTGCTTAACCATAATTTACGTTGAATTTAGCCAAATTCATTGCAGAAGTTCAATGCCTTTCAGCGTTATTCTCCTCTTCATGACATCAAACAAACAATCATGGTGAACAACGAAAACGTCTTTCGTTTGCGGTAGGTGAAAACCGTTTCACGAAAAGATACTTTCGTTATTGAAAACCAAACCGCCTGTGTCTTCCAATTCAGTCTATGAACCTGTAAAGTCATTATGTTTTTTGGATTGAAGAAATAATACTGAGCTGTTTGAAGATCAGCACTTTGTTTTATAAAAGATCGAGGTGCTGTAAAACTGCGAAGTTTTCATTTCTGTAGCTGGTGGAATGTGAACAAAACACCAATGCGTTGAAATAGCCGATTGTTTTTTTTTCAGTGATTTGTATCATGAACATATTTCTGACTCAACAATGTTATTTTGTTTCCTGAAAACATTTTCAATAATGGACTCCAGTCGTATAAGGCAGTCGTGATTTTTGTTGTGGACTGCGAGTTCCATCACACGAATAATTGCCCTCATGCGGATATTCAATTCCTTTGTGCCTTAGGCAATTGATTCTTCTAGATACTTACAGATAATAAGCACACGAAAATCGATGGAACCTTCTATGTTAATGCAGCTGGTTCAGTTACATAACGCAGATTGTACTGTTTACACCAAATGAAATTAATTATTCAAATGATCGATGAAATAGATGAAAGACAGTCACCAGTTGTCACATGGTTTTGTACGAAGTGACGGTTAACAGAAGAAGAGCTTGTGCACAAATTATAAGTTGCCATATTTGACATTTCAGACTAACAAACAATTTGAAGACGGCGTCCATGATTCCAAAAATGCTGCACTTATTTGATGTTCATTTGTTGCTTATGTAAAGAACATAATGACCCATTTATTATTGCTCTATCTCTCGGCTTTTCTTTGGGTTGAGCCGTTTTCGTGTCGAATTGCATCATCATCGGTCCACAAAATGCGTTTGTAAATGGCATCCTTTAATGTGTGTGTTTTTGTAGAATAAGGTGGGATATTGTGGTTGAAATGAGTCATTTTGCCATGCTGAGAGACCCCGTTTAGGTCCATCCATTTGTTGGTAATTGTTGGTCTATGAATTACTCAAACACAGCCACATTGAGAACTGCTCTCAGATGCCTCCCACCTATTTTCATCAATATAAATAGAGCAAATCAGAATTGATTCTATTGTTCAAGGAAATCTGCTTTTGAAATCTGCTTTTGTTCCTTGAGATGGTGAAAATAAACAGTTACCAAATGTCTCTATAGTTCTTTAGTATTGCATTTGAAAGATGTGAACGAAGAAAAGAGCACAGTGTAACGTATTCATCTGATGTATTTACATACCGTTTTATGGCTAAACATGATCTCCGGGGCCATTTGTGACATGTGAGCTGCAAACAAGAAGAACACATTGTATCAAGACTACAAACAAACGCATGGTTTTATACGTGTTGTACGACTTAAACACAACTAAAACAAGATACAAACTGCATTAGTGTCCCATTGATTCGTGTTGTGGTCAAAATACAGTGATTCATACAATTCCTTGTGTAAAATGTCACACGATAAGGGATTCGTGCACTGCTGCACACAGCTTCCCTTATGTTGGAATGTAAGTTGTGGTAATTCTTCATCGAGTCTCAATTTGAAAGATTCAATACTTGGAGCACATACGACGTAGGATGAGAGAGAGTTCTAGATCCAACATACTCTGACCGAGAATGACTGACTCCGGCATTCCAAGCGGAATTTTGAGACCAGTAAATAAAAGGGATGTCCTCTAAGATGAACGTTCGGGGATAAGTTCAGAAGCGGATGACACGGATTGCTTGGGTTTTGCATTGTTTGGTATACCATACTCATACCTCCTCTGATGCGATGATAGTGATTGGAATATAACCCCAGTAACTTCAATCTCTCTGCGTATGAACAACGATTCAACCCCCCAACATTTTTGGTGTCCATCCTTTGTGGACACTCCAGCACTTTGCAATTACGTTGTAGCCACGGATTCCATGCCTGGATAGCGTACTCTGTGAGTGGGTGAATTTACACTGATAGCAGACGGAAGAAAAGAGCTGACTCAAACCGGCCAAAGACCACCGTAAGCAAACCTACATTGTTTACTGCTGTGTCCGACACCTTGGTGCAGTTGAGTGGGCAGCTTAAGTTTTCTTGAATGATGATGCCCAAGTTTTGTTCACTGCGTAAATACGAAAATCGCCCACTATGTCGGAGAGATAGAACCTTACGGTTTGGCACACTGAATTCAATATCCTTCATAAAGGACCACAGACGAGCTGCTTTCAACATTTTCCGGAGTGCCAGTGAGACGGCTGGTTACATTACTGCATTCCGAATTTCGGCATCATCTGCAAACGGTAATGATTTTGACCCCAGAGCCTTCGGTAGGTCGTTTATTAATGTTAGGAAGAGTCGCGGGTCAAGCACAAATCTTTATGGAACCCCAGGGGTAATGTCCATAGTACTGGAAATCGAATCAGAAATGCGAACCGATACAGTCCAATGTCGGAGAAATGCTTCCATTCAACCAACCACGAGGCCCCGAATACCGTGATTATAGACTTTCCGCAGTAGAATGTCATGGTTCACCAGATCAAACGCTTTTGAGAACGCTAGATAAATAATGTCTACCGCATCGCGTTCAATCAACTGCTTTTGTCCATTCTTCTCGTTTGACCAGCAAATTGGTAGAGCAGGATCGATTCCATCGAGATCCACATTGATTCGGCGACAGAACATTGTGCTTCTCTAGGTGTTCCATCAGGGACTGTGCTACTATGGATTGCATGACTTTGGACTTTGGGTTACACTGCGGCACTTAGCGGGATTGCTACAGCAACCGTCTTTGTAAATGAATGGAATTTCTTCCTGCTTCCCGGAAGGGGGGATTGCAGTGTGTATGAACACACTTTTAAAATTTGTGATTCTTTGATGTAATTTTCGTGTGATTTCTCTCTTTGTAATCAAACTGTTGTGCTCAAAGTATTTTCTCTATTGTACCGAATTGACGCGTAGGGAAAAAGCCACGGAATCCATCCAAACACGACACAAATCCGGTCATATACGTATACGAAGATTCGGATATACTGGTAATGACGTAGAAGATACCTCAATTTGTGAGGGATCAGGCTCAACAACCTCGCAAAATGGTAATGGATGCAGATTCATGCCATTTATTAGGCAACATCACACCAAAAAATAAAGAAAATCAAGGGAAACTAAATATTTCAAGAGGGTAAACTTATCAAGCACATTCACTTAGTTTCGGGGAAGGGGTGTTCTTTGACAATGCGGAAAAGTGCTACGCAAGGGAAACGAGTGAACATGGAGTACTAATGTTGTTTTGATCAGTTCAAAAACAATATGAGAAGTCCGTATGGCTCAGTTTGCCATAAGCCCAATGCGGAATGATTAAAGTTTAATTATGGGGTAGAGATACAGGACACAAATGCCGATATTAAACAGGTTAGCTCGTATCAACTTACCGCTAAAGTGCACTATGCTGTGTAAATCAAATGTGTCCTCAAGACGATTGAGGGGAGAGGAATGAGCATGAAGTGAGGAAGATAAACTGACAGTACAGAAACAGTACAGAGACAGATCACAAAGTGATAAACAATGCGGATCAAGTATATCTAGGCCCATTGATTCGCTGAGGATTAGGCATAAAGTGGTCCAAGATTGATGGTGAGGCTGTGCTCTAAATAGTGAATGCATTTACTACAATGCGGGATACCGGTTAAACGTGCAAAAAAGGGAGGGAGGTTTTATAAACTGATTGAATCTTGACTCACCCGGTGGCTTCCACTAGAACACTACACTCTTCTTGTATACTTTCGAACAGAGGTGAACCAAAATACGACAATTAAAACTGGTTTATTTATTTTCTATGAGTTGTTTTTGTATTGTATTGTTATTGTACAAGAAAAACTACTTTTTGTTTATGGCATCTCAACCAATAACAATAAGGTGCAAACTGCTAATTCTGTGGGAGTGTGGCCAACCAAATACGCATGTGACAGTGGCGGAGAGAGAAAAGTTACTGACACTTTTGGACTTATGCTTCAATCGTGAATGCCATTGGTAGCTTTTTCGGAGTTTCAGCTCTCTATTTGATTTGCAGATTTACGGATAGTGCCAAACGCTAGTGTTTGCACGCAGCTCACGCCGAGGTATGTGTAAACATGATCAAAAGAGCTAATAAAAATAACCGAGGGTGTAAAGCTGAAATAGTAGCATTTTTACTTGTCTGTAAAAGGGACAACTGTTTGGGGGACACTTGGATATTTTCAACCCACTGGTTGTATGTCAGAGGTTTCAATTTGTAGAACTGCCTGTCATCCTCATTTCACCATGCTGCACGCTCACTTCAGTCAGTTAAGACAGATCGAAAATACATGACCACTGAAAAAAATGCCTGCTTGACGTGTACAAATCATGCCAGTATGCTGCTAACGCCACGAAAATAAGGCCTAATTCCAAAGACTATGGTAAAACAACCCACTTCATGGAAGATAACTGACTTAATATTGCTCCTGTAAATGTTTTGGCAATGGCAAATATGATCTGGCTTTTAATATGGGTATGGACACGGAGAAAGATGATTTGCCCATGGAATACACTTTACCTTGTTTTTGTTTTTTTCTACAATTCGAAAAGTTGTAGCTGATCTGTCTTTATAATTCATTGTACTCAGGACATTTTGAGAAACGGCACTATTGGATCAAAAGTGCATCAGCTGCAGACGTTTTATTGGACAAGGAAGACGAAAATTGTCCGCTCACAACAACTTGTATATCCCCTCGGATGACGCACTTTGGTAGATGCATTGCTGGGGTGTAACCAGAGGGCGATGCAAAAGATGTGTTTGGGAGAATGAGATGCTCAGCATGCACTTTTCCAAAGCAAATCATCATCCAGAAAACGTCAAAGTTGCGTCATCCATCCGAGTGACCAGACGTTCCATGTATTATGTAACAAGCCTTGACAATTATGCCTAGTTTTTATGCACGATGTATACTGCATATCGGACCGAGCAACAAGCGTTATGGCATACAGGGACCAAAATGACGGCTCACTGTCAAACATTTATCAGTCTTAAGTATTTAGTCTTTATTCCCACAAGTGATAATCGTCAATCATTCCGAGATTTGTAAAGTATACGCATAGAACGTCAACGATAATGCGTATAAAAATTATCACCTCGCCCTTTTTCCAAAGCAATGACGTT
>UZAN01039389.1:76873-99274 GCA_900618425.1 Echinostoma caproni | reverse complement strand
GCCCTTTTTCCAAAGCAATGACGTTCTGACGTCATTCAATTCGGTGAACGCATAGAGCATCATAACACTGCCTATTGCTCATTGATCATGCAGAACAACTGAACCACCAGTGTATCGATAAACTAACCGAGATACCATAAATTACTTGATGTAGATTTTTGTATTCTCAGAGCAAATAAGCATATGGTTTCGGTCTTGATCCACTCAACAAAGTATGATGTCGAGGGGGAATGAAAACACAAAACCTCTTGGTGTGAAATGAAGTAGCAAGCTGCACGTGGTCTCAGTACGGCATGCTTATTTTGTGGGCCGATTGACTAGTGGTCGAGTGATCGTTGGACAGTGTAACGCTTGAAGCTGAGAATCCGGAACATACCGTTGACGGTAAAATAAACCACTACATAGCCATGACCGCCAGCACCACAACGAACAGTAACATCAAGAACACAAACTGCATGCACGGGAATCACATCTGTGAAGCGCTGAATTGTCTGGGTAAACTTCTGACTCATTATCGTGATGCGAAAAAGTAATACTTTCTAAATTAGGAAAGAATAACATTTCAATTTAAAGTTGATGTAAAATAATACCAACTTTCGGGGTGAGAAATAGTACAACTGTTTCCTTTTGTGGTGCAGCAGAACAAGGCATTTCAGTTGGAAAAGCAACATAACTGAAATGTGGGCTTCCCATTTACAGAGTTTATNTATATATATATATATATATATATATATATATATATATATATATATATATATATATATATATATATAAATCAAATACAAACGGTCAACGCTGGTCACATGATTCGAATATTACTATATTCTGAGCCGATTGTAAAATAAGTTGTGTTGGTTACACAAATATCAATATACAGTTGGTGACATATACCTAAGGTCTCGT
Organism: Echinostoma caproni; assembly: GCA_900618425.1. Taxonomy (NCBI): domain Eukaryota; kingdom Metazoa; phylum Platyhelminthes; class Trematoda; order Plagiorchiida; family Echinostomatidae; genus Echinostoma; species Echinostoma caproni. The sequence continues at coordinate 98,371 of UZAN01039389.1, read as the reverse complement.
TTCCGTCTAACGTTATGTAACTTCGGTCTTTAACTCTCTTGTCAAGTTATTCTTACGCTTGCATGGAGTGATTTCTGTTCATTTGAACTTCAGTATTGAATAATGCTTGGAAACACTGCTGGCAATTTTAGACGCAAAGTGACCTAAATCAAATTTTGTTTTGCTTATTTGTTTAGACTGGTCAGTCCGTTTCATCTGCCTGAAGAAGTATCCTCTGCAACAGCAAATCAACTCGTCTATTGCTTACCGAAACAAAGCAACTTTTTGGAGCAAGCAAACGATAACTGGATATTGTGTATTTTAGGGTAAGTAGTTGTTTGTTGATCAACAAAATAGAAAACTTTCAAATTTACGTTAAGTTATAAAATCCAAAAGATCTGTTATCCAAAGCTCTACGAAGCGCTGTCTGAACCCCATTACTTCTTTACATTATTCCTTGTAAACAGCTCACAATGGAACGCCATGCATTGTAGCTGACGGATGACAATTGCCTTGGTTATTTATGGAATTTATTATTTTATTCTGTATACACAACATTCTTGAACTCTTGGTCCCGTTTGCTTTCTCTTCTCTTCATTCGTCCCTCCAACATATAACCAATTAGAGGAAACGATCTACAAGGAGATCAATAAATAGAAGTATTTATTGACAAAATATATGTACGTATGTGTACCGTCAGATCATAAATACTATCCTTCAACAGAGAACAGTGTAAATAACTGCATGAAAAATTATCGTATTAGATAAATGGATCTTAGATTGATTAAACAAAAACTCTGGCAAACAAATTTTGTTCCTTTTTGGCAAAAGGTATTGAAGATTTTAGCATAAAGATCTTTTCAAATCTGTTATTTTCTATCAATTTTAGCCCATTTTGAAATATAATCCTCGGGTACCATCTTTGGACTATCGAACGTTCTTCATCCTCAGTAAGGAATGATTTCATAGTGTTCATAAATCACACTAATTTAAATCCCTATCATACTGAATATTCACCACTGTTTATGAAAACCATTAATAATGATAATAATAGTTCAAAGCATCATCATACGTTTCATGATCATCATCGCCATCATCATCTTTCTCATCACAATTATCATCATATTCGTCACCATCATCCTGATCAATAACATCATCATCTGAGTATCCATGATGCAAATCCCAACCCTCATCATCCGAGTAATAATCATCGTGTTGGTCATTATCAAAGTCGCTCAATTCATCATTCAAGCCCCCAAAATGTTCGTCATTCACATTGTCATCACCTTATACGCAATCCTAATCGTATTCATGATCTCGGTTGTCATTCGAGACAATGATCCAGTCCCCGTGATGAGGTTTGTCATTCCAATCATCATCATTATTATAAACCCTTCCCTACAATTTATCAAACGGGCGGATTCGTTTAGTCGAGACAGTTAGGTGTATACGGCTTTCACGAATATATAATTGCAGGTTGAGCATAGTTCATTATTGATGGCGCGTTGTTTTCTGCAGTTCACGAAAGTTCTCCAACTTTTCCTACCGCTTCATTCAATCCATTTAGAAAAAAAAACAGAAAAATCGGATTTCGCTGTTCCTCTCTTCCAGCTCCCCTCCTCTTCAATTAGACGATCTGGCAAACGTCTGGGGAAATGCGCGTGATTATCTTAGTTACTGCTCGATTTTGCTAGGTTTGCCATGTGTTCAATTCCAGTGTTATAATTCCAGAAGACCGGCGCTGGCTTGAGGAGAAAAAAATACTGTGGACCAGAGTTGATGTATGAATAATTGGGCCTACTAATCACAAGATAACTCATTTGGAACATGTGTTCGTAATTCCCAGCAGCATACGGGATAATGAATAAAATAGTCCCTGGATATCATTTCGAACACAGTAATTCACTTTGAGAGGTTTTGTTTGTTTTTGACGGTTGGGTGAAACCACCAACCTCATATTATTGCGTACTACTCATTATTGCAAGTAAAACCTCCGAACCCCAGAATGTTTTATCAGTCATTCCTCTTGAAATAATTAGACGTACCACGCAGATGGAATGTGGCTTTGGACAAGAATTTCGTCTTGCGCGTACAGCATAAATTACTGGGCAATACTGAACGTTTAAAGTGAGGAATCGGGTTAAGTTAAATTTCAGTTCACTGATTAGCAATTGGGACACCTTATTTCAGCGGTTGTAATTGTGTCCAAAATGAGGGGGAAAGTGTGAAAGCAAAGTGCAAGATAACTCAAAAAATACAAAAGAATGCATTTAACTAATTTAAGCCTATTACATTATCACGACACGCGTCACATTTAAAACATGTTTGAGATACACAGTCGTGATTTTATCTAACTGGGAAGTTCCACTTCAATGAACGGTGGGTGGTATCAGTCGATTACCAGTTTTTTCATTTCCTTAATGCCTTTGCAGTTCTTTTGTAAGGAAAAAGAACGAAACTGAATTTACGAGTTTCAACGTTAAACATTTGGAGTATCCAGTTCGGTTTTCACACTCCCGAAAAATCTCACTTCGAGTACGCTCTGCTGAGCAGTGACAAACCGGACGAAATAACTGTCCAATGTTCTTTATTAGTTATCACAAACATTTCCATAAGCTTCAAATGAATTTATGAATGGTTATAATGTTATCATCTCGTCTTTCAAAGGAAATGTGTTTATTGGTATTTGAAGCAATGATTTGAACAAATAAATTTGAAAAAGCCAGTAGTGTTATGCAAGATGTCTGCCGCAGGGACATTTCTTTCGTTTATCATTAGTTACTTCATGCGAAATACAAATGGATATTCTATGTTTGTGGGGTCAGGTGACAAGTAGATTCAAAGGCGAGATTCATACAACTTGTTCACAAGACAGTGTAACTACTTTACCAACATTTTTTTCTCCTAATCCGAATACAGTTGGGTGGAAAGGATTCGCAAATGGGTGAGGATGATGTGCTCATGTGTGTGTGTGTTTCAGTAGGTATAAGGCGAATGGGGAAAGTTAGAACACGTGGATATGCGAAAATATGAAGTTAACAAGCCGATTATACAATATTGACGATTGTGAAAAACAAAACTTGGAATTAATTATCTAAATAAAGGTGCGAATTGGGAGAGGTGGAACTGGTGAGTGTGTATTTGGGTGGGTGGGTGGATAGCGTAAGTGACTGGGGCTGGGAGAGAAGAACGAAAGTTACAATTAGGAGGTGATGGGTAAAGGATAGGGTGAAGCGCCGGCGGGTTAACTCCACGGTCAAGCCAATGCGACCACTATCTGCTTCTCAGAATCGGGTTCGTTCTTCCTATGGTTACGGCTTCCACGAATTTTATCTGGTTGGGTCATCTCGGACGGTAGACAATACGAAATGCGTCCATTGCATTCACTCGATGGCCAGTCTCCTTTATGTTTTTCGTAATATAACTTCGAGTGCTTCCACTTGCGTTTGCCAGTAGCTATTTTGGAATGTGCTCCGAGAATCGTATTTCAAAATGCCGCAACGTACGACCGACGTATTGTGCGGATAGGTTCCTTTTCTCGGTGGCATCAGGGATCGATTTTCGGCTCAAAGAAGACCGACTTGGACGCATAGTACGTTCGATTGACTGCCACAATGAGCCGACGTTTGATGAGAATTGATACGTCATCATCCTTTTAGGGTAGACAAAAAGAACACTTTTCCGGGGAACACTTAGTAGTAGTAGTTGTAGTAGTAGTAGTAGTAGTAGTAGTAGTAGTAGTAGTAGTAGTGTATCTTTTTCTTGTGAAATTAAGAAAGATTTTTGCCGTGTTGCCATTGTCCAGTAGTGCTTCATAGAGGACTGTTGTGTATTTGCCAACTTTGTCGTTCGTGGCGATTTGACGTTCTTGATTACACAATATACGTACCAGTCCACGCTTGTGTGCTATTGGGTCAACACTTGTAAAATGCAAATATTGCCGTGATCAAGTTTTCTTATGGTAGGTACTTCTAGCCAGTGAACCGTCGACCCGTTGTTCTATGAGCACATCTAAGAACCGCAAAACATCATTTGTTTCCCTTTCGGTCGTAAACTAGATATTTGTATGTAATGTGTTCAGATTTTGAAACACTTCATTTCTCTGCCGCTCACTCTTTCACATGAGGGAGACATCGTCAACAAAGCACCTATAGATGGGTACTTGTTGAAGAATTACATGCGCCTTATCCTCAAAATAACCCACGGAAATATTACTCTATACAGGTCCTGGAGTGCTTGCCATAGCCACTCCGTTTATTTCTTCAGAATATTTGCAGTCAAATACAAATTGAACATGTGCTGTGTATGAACTGAGCAATCTGCATAATTCCGGAAGCGATACTCGAAAATGTAAGTTATGCTCGGCTACGTAATTATGAATTATTGAAATCACTTCCTGAACAAGAAAAGTTTACAGAGTGATTGTACATCAAATGATGACATTACCTTGTTTTTGATGTTCATGTTGGCGATAACAGTGATTAATTCAAAGATTTGTTTGCAAAGACTCCATTGCACCCGTTCAATTAGTTCCACCAACCGCTGGGAGAGGTGACGGTAGGGTGAATTGATCATTAACAATATCAGTTTCACTGGGTTTCCTTGTTTGTGTGTGTTCGGCAATCCATCGATACGTGGAGTAGCTGCTCCTATTGGTAGAATAGTGTTGAGCGTCCCTTGGGTCCATCACCCGCTTCTGTCTTAGATCTTTGAGTTCATCCGTTACCTGGCGCTCAACTTTCAACACAGCGTCGTTTTGATCAGGATCGACTTTGAATTTGGCTTCGTCAGAGAGGATATGCTGCATTTTGTTCACATAGTCCTTCCGGTTCAACACGACAATGCCAAAGCCTTTATCAGGTGGAAGAAAGACTATGCCCTTGTTTCGTCTCAATAAATTCAGTTCTTTTATATGTTGCTTAGAGAGTAGACAGGATTATGTAACTGGTGTATTCTGATTTTGGTGTAATAGATCGACGAGTTTTACTTTGAACCAACTTGATGCATCAGGTGAAGTAGGCTACACACATTTGCGCCGATTAAAAAAAAACACTTGAATTGCGTCTCCGTGTTGATCGGGTCGTTCCTTCTCGGCGGAATGCAGAATTTGACACCTATTGGCAATGCTTCCAGTTGCGTCGTAGATGTTGTCACATCTGACAGGTTAAGAACATGCTTATCCAGATTATCTGAGAAGTAAGACGGTGTTTCTTCCCCCGACAAGGAGGCCACATTTCGTTTCACCTGTTCGATCTTTTCATTCAGTGACCGACAAAAGATAGTAAACTTCATGCTACGAAATATGTTCAAACTATCCACTATCGGCGTTAGTAGTGAATGCACTACAGGCAGTTCCACAACTTGCGCATTGAGACTCTGCAACTATCTCCGCAGTACATCTTAGATTTTGACTGTTTGGGATCAACTTGCAACGCCGTAGTGATCTGAAAAACGCTCTCGGATGAACGTCACTCTTGATACACTGCCTCATGAATAACACATTCGTCACCGCCTTGGTAATTTTGGTACTGCCATTTCTTGCAGGTTTTATATATTGAAACTACTGGCATTACCTTTGATCTCTGATGATTAATGTAGACGCCAACAGGTTCATGAGGATACCTAAGCTTTTCATGATTACTCCTGGACCTATGGGATGAAAAAATGAGTATTGGTAAAATAAGAAATTTCGTAATGCCTAATCAAAATTTGGCTATTAGGAATGCTCAGATACAAAACTGATGTAGTATTTAACTAGAGCGTGTACCGGCTGATTTATAAACTTGCACTTATTGATTAGATGATAATTTAACTCGTGTTGTTTCTGGGGTCGATCCAAATTGTTCTCCATGACTGTCTGCCAATCAAGTGATTCTCATGATTTATTCATTGGTCGCACTTGCCTAATGGACAGTCAATTGTGAACCCTTAAATGGATATCATCTGGATGGCAAAGTAAACTCCAACGACTGTCTTCAGTCGAATCCCACATGAAACAGTAAATCCACATTCGCAATTAATACTTGGTGGTTGAAATATAAAACCAACAGGGGAATAAATTGATGCCGTTCCTCTCGTCATAATCTCGAACAAATAACAGTGATGCGTTCGATTTGCATTTTTCCCGTTGATCCTATACACTAATTCTTTATAATTCTTTTGATCTATAGGTGACAAATCCTTTCGTAATTTTTTTTTAACTAAATTCCAGAGAAAACCTCCGTGAGTAACGCTTCAGGGAACATATTCGCCTCACTGTATTTGTTTTTCCGATACTGTACAAGTGATTTTTTTTAGATTTTTAAGTGTGCCCATATTGTGCTTTGGTTTGTTCGAATTCATGTTTCGATCTTTCTTCCCGGACCGAGGAACCAGTCAATCATGGACGGAGATTGTCATATTCAATGGTCAGAAAATGTTCTGATGGAAATCTAGAGTGATGCAATGGGTGGTTATTCATTTTTGCAACCGAAAGTGTAACGTTTGGTATTTCGAACCACAGTGAAATTGTTTGCCTGGCCCGTTTTGTTTCCAGCGCGTGCGCCGTTTACGGGTTTCCAGATTTTAGTGGTAAGTTCATTATAACTCATTTGACTTTGTTCAAAGTGTGCATCATTATTCCTAATTCTCGCAAAATTTACCGCAGTGATTGCAAATCAGAGAAACGGAAAACATTATCAGACACTCCGTGAATACCGCGATGAAAACTGAGGAATACGTTTCCAGCTGTTAACACAACAATTCTTAATAATTTCGTTTTAATTATTCTGATAAGGTTATGAATCTCTCGGTGTTATTGGGTAATAAAGGTTGCTGATGAAGTCCGGCTCACCGACCAATTTTGCGTTAGATACAGAATAAAATCAGACTGTGTCGTTCAATCCAAGGTCAGTGAGTGTGATTAAAGAACTTCATTTGAAGAAACAAGTAATGTTTTGAATAGTTTCATCGTGATATCAAGAAAACTCGGTAATATAAAGCTTATTTTCAGAAACCTCTTCCTCGGGCTGTTACAGCTATGTGATTGGAAATCTGTTTTCTGTTGTGGAGAGAGAGGTCAATGTGCTACCCGTAAATTGAACATTGGAGACAAAAGTGCGCTACGTAATGCAGCACAAAACAGAAAATGATTTCGTAATAAATTTGATGGATTCGATGCCGAAGGGACTCGAAAAAGTTCTAAAGAACAAAGGCAGACCAATCGACTAATAGTGTACAAAAAACGTTACATCCTAATTATTACGAATGTTAACTTATTTTTAATAAAAGCTGTATTATTCTCTTTAATTACCTGCTAACTCATCATGGTCTAGGTCAACCAAAACTGACGAAATGAGACTATCCGCTGCATTCTGAACCATTTCATCTACTCAGTATAAACGAATCCGGAAAAGCAATGCCATAAAGAATCACCAGGGGTTGTTTTTTATTATTTGGACAAAACTTTACTCTAGTATAAATGCTGTTGCCTATACGAAACCATAAGTGCTTCACAGGGAACATTGCTTAAGTTTCGATTAGACCTGTATAGTGTTCACAGTTGTCAAATTCGTGTAATGATCCGATGAGCTCACTATTGATGGTGGTGTCGTAACCCTCGGTTTAGGAACGAAAAGGTAGAGTTATTTTCATTTTGTTGTTCTTGTTGTTGGTTAGTTTGGATATGTCTATAATCAATGGATTCATTGAACTGTTTTATCTCCAGCCTGCGTCCCTAGATTAGGCAAAACGTCACAATCGTCTCGGTTAGCTGAGTATCTTGGAGGTCACGTTTATTGAGGTTACCGAACAGATTTGGCATTTGTATTTGTATAATTTGTGTAAGCTTCTCAAGAATACTTAATGATAGGGCATCGGTGATTGGGCTGTCGTAGTACGATACAATGAATCAGGAATCAACGGATAATATAGGCACTCATAAAAAAAGGGATATCATAGAATTGGGTAAGGAAGCAGCTTCAAATTTGATAAGCTACTGTGGTCGAGACTACTTTGGAGAATCTGATAAGCTTACGATCACCATAAAGAAAAAGTGCAATTCTTTTTGATGCATTGTACAGAAAACGACGGACTATGGCTCCCATTCGATGATGAATGAAGACGGCGAAGACGTTGTTGACGTCAACCGCATAATTATTTCAACAAGGAAGAAATTCCATGCCATAGAGGTCTGGTGTACTTTATTCATGGAATCTCAACAATAAAAGAAGAGAAACGGATGGATGAAAATTCCGGTGGATAAAATTTTATGAGACCTTATTTGTATTTGATAAACAATGCGAGAGTATAACAATTAGAACCCAAATATCAGAGGTGGAAACCGGGGCCATTTGTTTGAGAGAGAGTAATTTGTGTTGGTTTTTGCTTACTGTGTCCAGCATAGAGTTAATAACCTCTCATAGAGGAATAAGACAGATCATATGAGCCAAACAGAAACAGGACAAAACTATTCACATGATTGATGTCACCAAAAAGATTTTATCGGATAAAGGAACTATGTATACATGGAAATCAAAGAAAGTAGCAAGGTCAGTCTGAGTACGAAAGACACATCTTAGTTGTGAGTGTACTTTTGTGACGAGATAGCAACGAACAGATAAGCAAAGGATGCCCCTTTTAGATTATTTTAGATTTCTGTGTATATCCTGTCGGTTCCAATCCAAGCCGCATGAGAGCGTCACTAGCATTATGGTTCAAAAAGGTTTGTTGTATAAATGCAACGTATGTATAGGAACCACTGCCTGTGTTAGAAATAAAAATAAATCGCAGGTCTCTGCGAATTTCGAATGAACGTCAAGGCTGTCCTACGATGGCATATATATGTAAGGTTTACACATTTCATAATGCAAATAACTCGAAAATTCATATATGTTCTTTTTGTTCATACTTATATAACAAACAGGCATGCTTGGAAGGCAATAACCCTGGAGATGAACCGTTGTTTGATACCCGTAACAGGCTTGAACATATGCGTTGTACCATTCCATATATAAACTAAAAGGAGAAAAGGGTCTGATCAGCTGTCCGGTAATAAAGTGGGTAGTATGCTGGTGTTTTGCCTGTTAGACTCCGGGTTCAGTCCTCGGTTGGGTAGAAGGATGTACACTGCTGACCAACTCCAAGCAGATCGGAACAGGTATATGGTGCCTCCTATTTTTGCAGTTCATTAATCACTTCCTCTTTGGATGACGAAAATCAGTGTACAATGGAAATAAATCCCCCATAAATATCGCATCACAATTTCTTACGCTCATTTTTTTCAATGTTGTCCAACGATTGAAATGAAGATTGTACTGGTTTTCACTTGGTTATGAACTATTCAGAACTGTTCAGCGGAAACATTTCAGAGAAGTTATCTTACAGTTCTTCTGTACAGCGTAGCATGATTTTCTCCAACAGTGTGCATTGAAAACTGTTTCGTCACCTCATAGCCAGAATAACTGAACGACTTGGTAATGTATGTCTGAGAATGCTCTTAGTTTTGGCCGCATGAGCAACCTAGTCAGCGTGGTATAATTGATAACAATACTGTTCCCAAGCAACTGGTAACCAATCATTCTGTTAAAATAAATATAAAAGCTTTCTCAACCGCAGAGCACAAATTGCGCTCAATAAATAAAGAAGGACTCACCCAATGTGTGGCAGGAACAACGTGCCAGTTGTTCTGTTCTGCAATCACTTTTTATTCTATCAGTAGGGAATTATCAATTACCTAGAGTGGGGAACAAGTTCGTTCCTCAATGGCCCCTACTGATACATAACGACATTTATGCACACCATTGAAGAATACATGTTGATATATATTGTCATGCGTTGGTATGACCAGTAATCACTGAAAATGAGCTTGTGAGATATGCCGGTTTTGGTTTGAAATGTGCTTCATGGGAGAACAGAGAGTAATAAACGTGATAAAATGAAGTTAAAATGAGTTCTTCAATATTGCCATTTTGACATTAAGAATGCAATGCAGAGAACGAAGCTTGTTTTGGATTACTTCTTCGGGCTGGTGTAGTCGTATCTAGGATTCAAACCTGTCAAACTGATGTAATAATCTTATGTGAGGATCATAATTGGTTGATTAAGATATAAAGTTTGGGAATAAAAGGTTTCAGTTTTTGTTGTTCTTGTTGTTTTGGTTGTTGCGTGGTTTGAACGTGTTCACAGTCGATGGATTGAGTGGGCTGTTGCATTCCCGGTTTGCGTCTCTGACGTATGACACAGGTCAACGCAGTTTTAGTTCATTGTGTCAGGTTGAGGCCAGAGCAAGCCAAATGGCTGAAACAATCGCTTTATAAAACGAATTGATGTATTGAGTAGACAAACAGCTATTGTTTTGGTTGTAACAAGGTGCTCTTGAAGAATAACTTCGGATGGGTTTTAGAGGTATTTTGTAGATTACCCTGAATGCGTCCTCGTCTCTTTTATGGATGGTGTCTGGAAGACTCTCTACCAAGGAACTTGTAAGAGTTCCCTTGCGCCTGTACTCAACCAGGCCGGCTTGTGATCCTTGGTTGTTTGTGACCATTGCCTGATTGTCCTCCTTGCGAAATTTGCCGATAATGAGCAAATAAATTGGTGAATGATCATCAATGATAAAAGCATAGGCAATATATCTTTAAGATTTACGGAAACTATTTGTCGGTTTGTGATTTGAATACGTAGCGTGGCCTGAGGAAAAGTACAAAAGATGGATTTTTCTAATTGATCTCTTAGTAAATCAGACTTGTAATCTCTTTTAAAAGGGTCTAATAAAAAGTGCTCTTCTTTTCTCTGTTGTCGTTGTTGCTCTCAGAGGTCGTTCTTTTGGATTCGCCAGAACAAATCATTCCGGTTAACCGTTATCAAAGAGTGTCTGCCTTATAATTTTCCAATTTCTGAGGTGAACATTCTCCTGAAGAAAATCTCCTTGCTCAATACGCAAGGGTTTGAACCAGGATTCTCTTGAGGTTTGGAGGCACAAAACTGCATAAGAGATTTACCCAGTTCAAGTTAGTTGGCAATAAATAGAGCCTTTTTCACGCTTCGTATGAGTTTTACATCCTAGGAAATGAAAAAATATCATTCGGTTCAATTTCTCAAGTAAAGTTAATCGTGGTGTTTTAAATTTGAAGGCGTTTAAAAGTGGATTTATTCGCCTTTGATTTTCGATGAAGATGAAAATAACATTCACAATAGGACAATAAAGTGGCGAAATTCGTAATGTGTTTCACAAGATCCATTTTCTAGTTTGACAGGAAATACATCAGCCAAAGGAAGTCCAAGGGGTGTTGTCATAGCAACACCGTCCGTTTGAGGATAAATCTCTCCGTCAAAGGCCAAACTGGAGGCTGCGAGTGCAACACCATAATAACTCCTTCAGATTATCCACTGGGGTACTAAATTTCATCGAATTCTCTCTAAAAAGGTAAGTTGAGTATGGATCGGTTTCCTTAATAGATACTTTTGTAAACAATGGACTAACATACAAGGAGGCTATCTGTACTTCGTCTGTTCTTCTCCTTAACCAATTCTATGAACTCGAATGTATATTTAATATTGTATTGTCCTATACTTCTCGCAACTGGTTCCAGTGAAATAATAATCCACCAAGCAACTTGATGATTCAGAATACTAAAGCAGGGCATATGTTCTTAAGAAAATAATGGGTATTGATCTCATATTCCTGTGAAGAACAATAAAACGCAATTTGCATTATTAAACATGTTTGAAGATTTCCTGTTACTTTTGCGTGATCACCCGATCACCTGTTTATCGCTGTCTGCTTGTCAGCCTATGTCACGTTGTAACACCCTCGGGACCAAAGGAAACTCTGTGATGTGCCACCCGGTGTATAAGTAGTGAGAAGGGCCTTGGAACTTATTTGGTTCAACCGAACGGTGCCCTTCACTCTGAAGAGGCAGGTATACAATACGGTCAATTCTTTAATTTTACTTCATCTTTTCCATGTAAGGAAAATTCTAGTGTTATGTGAAAGATACATAACGTATTTTCGTTAGGAAGATTTTGGATAAAGAATAATACAACCTAATAGTATTTCAAGATATTTAAATATTGTCTCATGAATGAACTTTGTTGTGCACAATTACCGTCGCGCAATTGCTTACTGAACCCAGTTCATGAAATGACGAAGCATGGGGAAAATTGGCATAGTTGTCTCATTCATATGTGTTGCACTTAAGTCAAAGCACGATTTGAAATTAGTAAATTGGTATGCATTTACCCTGTTTGTTGTTATGAATTATTCAGGTCAAGCATGGTTGTTAGTCTAAACATGAGGGAGTAGTGGTAAACCCAGTTGTTTTACTCAAATCAAACAATGTTTCGGTCCGGGTTTAATCATTCCAAGTGACACCGAAGTTGCACTTTGTGCACTATATTTTCGTGTTTATTCTCACGAATAGAAAAATGAGATGAAACCGGATAAGTGGATAGCAAATATGAACAGGCATTTCTGCAAACAAAGTTCAAAACCTGGAATAGTCACACCGAAAAGCCATTTAAAATTGATCTATCTTGTTTCAAAAATGCTTCTCTTGTGTTAATGATTATTTGTGGTGCTTAAACGCAACAGGTTGCTCTGTTAAAAATTAAATTCTACATTTTTCAATACAATTGGACAAAAGTGATCCAATTTCTACAGATGGTCACTTTGCTGACAAGTTCTCTCAATGTGTTCGTCGAATCCAGCTGCAAAATGTAAGTACAAAGCATGTAACCGTGATACAGGGCATACAGTTAGTTAAATCACTTTCAGAGTAGTGAATGAGGTACATCCTGTGTGAAACAAGGAGTCGATATCATGCAGCTTAAAACCGAAATAAATATTTCGGTTTAACATCAGGTGAAACTTTGTCAGTAACTGGGATCTGGGTAGGATTCGCAATTTTCTCTGGTTAAAAACACGTGTACGTTGAAATTCTCAATCACTTGACTGACTTTAGTTATGGGATATTGCGTTACGACTTTATTTAGCACGTCATAAGCAATAAGCAATGCAATATTTATCCACGGTCAAACGAGTCAATCAAAGCGATCTATCATCCGCTTCCTATGCAAATAAGATCAGTCAGCTCTTGAGAGGAAAACGATTTTTCGAACCGGTTCCATATAATTCACACACTTAAAATCCGCTTGAAAGATCGGCTACTTAACATTCCTCCCTGCAAAAAGAGGAAAAGGTCCTCAGTCAATCCTTGGAAAGATAAGAAGATTTCAAGTAGTTGAACACAGTAGGGATTTCTGTGATCCCAGACCAGATTGATTGCATTACTACGAAATGTTTATCATCAGTTAATATGAACTCGACAAGTGTATTGATCTGTTTTACAAACATTGAATATACTTCAAAATTATAGAAACCCAGCATAGAAACATTAGTTTAAAAGCAGGAGGAAAAAGATTGACGTTGCGACTCAATGCTCTCAAAAATTGACTTTTGTATTATCTATACACATCAGACGTTCAGAAATCAAAGCATTTTGAGATATAAAGTTAGGAAACAAGTTTGTATTACAGATCAGTCAAATAAGGTTTCCCATAACCGTAACACTGCTAGCACTTTTAGAATTGTTCATGTTGAGTCTTAACCAAAATCCCTGGATAGCAAAGTTGAAAACAAAGTGCAAAAGATTGGTGAGCACATTCGTTCGTTTTACGTCATATCTGTTGGCCGGATTTCAATCGCTAGGAGTTCTGTAAAGCTCCTCTCTCGTCCGTTGTTTTCCTGATATTCATTTCAGTTTTTGATGTAACGTTTTCTGCAGAAAATTTCTGTATGATAGTAACAATTGGCTGCTTGGCAGCACGCAATTTGCTTTGATTATCCGTCAAAGAAGTTCGATTAGTTCATATTGGAAGCCAAAGTACTGGGAAAATTGTCAGGTTAAAGAAACTCATCACGAAATAACGTAATACAAATATGATACCCTAAACGTAAAACTGTTGTTTTGGTGTGACAACCGTGATCTGTAATTATCATTACAGTACAAAATAATCAACAAAAAAACTGGTTTGGGTATGATTAGAACAATGATACCTAGCTCCCAAAAGTTGGATGATGCAATGGAGGCAATATCTGAATCTCTTTGTGACCTCCATGCATGTTTTTTTCGTCTGAGGATTTTCAAAAGGAATCAAAACTAAATTGTAAGTACGTTTCATTTTTTAATGTCAAATATGTGATTAACGTTGTTCAAATCTTTGTAGACCAGTACGTTTCTTTGATGCAACCTCAAATGCGATGGTTTAACACATTTATTTGTGTCCTGAGTACCAATCCGGGACAGTTGGATGGGAAGGTTCCACTCCGAGCTGAACTAAGTTTGTCTCGAATTCCACTGAGCACATACTTGCTCTGCAAATACACGGCAATGCAGACAGTTTTCTTCTCTCCAGTGTGAATAAGTTTATTCTTGATTATCACTAATTGTGATCGTTAATGAAGGTTTTTGATACTCATAACTTACGAGTTTTATACAGAGAAAAGGTTTTGTCCCAGAGCAAAAGAACGGATGTATCAATATCATTGTTTTTTCTTCAAGATGAATGTGGTGGGAACGAGTACGTGATTTAGTAGCTATAATAACGGGATTGGTTAAACAATGATGATGATAATAACAGAAAGATTCCATCGACGCATTGCTCTTGTGCTCTTGCTAGTTTTATAACTGTTGAGCGATTGAAATGAAACGTTAGAACAGATCTCAGTCACGCAGATGGAGTGCAATTTTCGTTAAAAACAAAATCTGCAAGGGCGTTTTCGGGATTCCGGAAAAATAAATCGCTGAAGAAAATCAAATAGACTGAGGTACAAACGTAAGCAGACTGATATGATGGATCAATCCGGGCGATCAAACTTCTTGTCGGTACTCAGTTTACAACTGGATGAAACTCGTGTGCATTAACTGGTTAACCTTTGATCGGATACTTTACTGTGATTCAAACACAACTCGGAATACTAAGCCGCCAAACATCTATGAACAATTATCATTATATTTGAGTCTAAATCCCATAAATATATATATCAGAAGCCTGTAAAATAGAAATAAAAAGGCAAGTTATACATGTAATGATGGTGCCCTACGTGATTATATTAAAAAGGAGCAATGACAAAACTGATACATGCAGCTTAAAAGTTCATTTTTTCTAATAAATGATTATTGTTTTACGAAGGGGGCGTATGTTGGTCAATAGAATAGCATATCGTTTCTCACACGGTGCACAGTAAATATGCTAATAATGTTAATCTTTCATCTTAAAGACATCGACGAATTTTGTGGGTACAATCGTAACATGTAAAATCGTGCATAAAATTATATATCCCAATAAACGGAAAAAATAGCGTTAGGGTTTAACCTGGAGTTTTGAGGCTTTTCATTGTATAACTATACTCAGGCGTAGTCAAACACCAAATTATTTGGTTAACCGAGAAACAAAGTATTCGAGAGAGGTATGATTCTGACTTGTGCAAGTGCTTTCACGCAAACATGGATATAATGTTTAGCATATTAAAGGGAACGTTTGCAAGGAAACAGCAGTGCAGGGAAGAAGAAAAAGGCGATGAACTAATTTTGTCAAGCTGGGAAGCGCTGCAAAACACCAATATCGAAGACAGTTAGAGCAGATTAACCCCAATGTTCTTATGCATCCTTTCGGAAAGTGATGGCTAAATTTCAAACGCAGCTGAGATCACCTGGTGTGAAGCCGCTATTAAATATGCGATCCCGGATCACTCAGCGCAGCGTTGTAGACAGAGATAGGCAACACGATGTCTGCTGGTATCCACACACGAGAATGATCCAAAGCTTTGTGGGTGACGAGTGACGGCCGGCAAAAGAGTTGCAGAGTTGCCAGGACATAGGTTAACGGAGGTGCGAGGAAACACCGGGGGATATGTCCTGTGTGAGTAGGAGTTAAACATAAATGTGCAAGGAAAAGTAAACGGAACGCCACGAACTTAAAAGGTCCAGTGAGAAAAAAATCTTATGACGAAATATATTATTGGCGTGTTTGCCAAATGTTATAACCACTCGACAAGGGAGGCAAGTTTTTATTTCGCTAATCTATTCAAATCGCATAAATCGTGCAGTTGGTGCTGAATTTATCTCACTGGTGGTTAGCAAGTAATGCAGCGAGCCGCGAAAGGTAATCTGTTGACCTAGACCTCAAAGAACGTCATTGATATATCGCAAGAGGATGAACATACTGGGTCCCTCGTCCTTTTTCTTCCCGTAATTTTCACTCCAAATGGGTCCAAAATTAATTAAAATGGTATAGCAGGTTTATGGTGACTACCTTTTCCGAAAAAGTCGAAATAGTCTCAAGTGATGCTCACTGTCATATCTTCCAGGATACTGATCAGACATCGTTTTCGGACTTCATTCTGCTATGTTCTTTACGTTAACAGTCTCTTGATTGGCATGTTACAACGTTGAATTAAAGCAGTTTCTTCCCCAACAACCTGTAGCCGGAAATGTTCTTTGAGTCGGAGACACAGATACGGTTAGCTGCGTCGACAGTGGTCGTCAGTAGCCAGGATGCGGCATGTATTCGACAAAACTGAGAAGTGAAATTGGATTGTCATCTTCGTGGAACCCATACAAAACGAATGACTCAGGTAATTGAAAATACAGGTTATGGATAAGAACAATACAATGTCCGTATCATGCATATGATTTATTTTTATGAATAAATTATTATTGTTTTCTACTGAGGTATGCTTCACCGTAAAACTGATGTGCCGGCACCTATCACCGACTTTGAGCTTTCCAACAGGTAGAAGCATCAAAATAAATGATCGGTGTCACATATACGTTGTGTCTGTGAAAACCGACATTATCACATTCAATCCAACGAATGAGACTCAACACGTCAAATGTTTAGAGGGAAGGATGTGACCAACATCAGTATCGCACGAGTTAACTCAATACTTGTCTAGGTTGAAATTATTCAAATTGGTATTCATCAAATGTTTCTGGTTAGAAAAGCTAAATGATTTATACTAACTGTGGGGGGATGATCGCAAGAAACCAATGCACACCCCACCTGCGTGAACTCCAAATAAACTTGTTAGTCCTCTCAGATTGTCACAGCTAATCATTGTTAACACAAATACCTTAAAATAACCAAAAACCATCTTGGGGCACGATAGCAATTAGCTGGGGTTACCAATACGTTCTGCGGAACCACCTGTACAACAAAGCAGTTTTCTGAAAGCTTAGATACGGAGAAAATAGGGTCATCTCACATTCAATTGTTATGCACTTCTAATCTGAAAGATATTAATTTGTATTGCACCGTAATTCACCGGGTCCAGCAAGTCAAATCCAAGTCACAGACAACAGGAAAAAGATCGATAATGGGCTAGTCAAATGTGGAATTATTTGAACAAAAATACTAGCTCGGGTACATTAACCTCTTTGACTGAAAGTGTTTCACAACGCGCAAAAGTGTAGAGATGATCCGAATCAAGTGCTAAGATTAACGCAACCTGTTCATATTCAAACAAGATAACTATGGAACAACGTGTTCCTTCCCTACCAATTTGCTATCATTAACTTGTCTCTACTACTTGATCGATACCCTCAGCCTCCCATTATTTTCTCACAAAACTGTGATCGCAAGAATTCATTTGAGCAGATGTCCTTTGTTTGTCTCATTAAAAACATTATCGGCGAATTTTGTGCGATTTGCATTGTCCATAAGTTAGTTTATCTATCGGACTACGGCTGAATCACTGGGCATATGTTTCCCTGATCTCAAAACATTGGAACTCTGACGTAAACCAGAATTAACCTGTGCAATGATGGGAATGATCAGTGCGGTGAGATTCCCCGGGGAAAACCCACCGGATAGTTGCCCCAATATGATTTTTACAACCTGGTCGTTTTTGCACTCGTGGACTTTCCGTTGAAGTTTACATATATTGAACTGTTTGCAATGATTCCCGCCGTGCTCGCCTTAGGCTGTTCTGTGCAATGTGATTGTCATTAGCCTAATTGTTGTATCCAAAAGATTTGTATTGTTCAACTGGTTAGGGAAACAAATTCAATATTTCGGTGAGTTTTTCAAGAGGAGAAAATGAACGTCGCTCTCTGTTACAATACGATGAAAGGAGAGAGTACTGGTAGATTGCAAAAAGAATATCTTTGCAGGATGCTAGATGGCATTGGGTACACGTGTAACCGTGTCTGTAGGCCAGTGAGAAAGCAGGAGAGCAATCAGGTAAGCTGGGAGGGAGTGGGGGTTGGGGAGGGCAGAGCAGGGCAAAAACAGAAACAAGCATCAAGTGACATCCGAATGCTATCAAATAGAGCAATCAAACAATTAACGAAACCATCAGTCCGAACAGTTTGATACTAACAGATGATAGGCTGAAACGGATCGCTTTTGTCATTGTTTAATCTCGCACAGTATATGTGCGTGTGTGATAGCAGGAAACATCGACCAATCAATCAATTAATCAAACAGGTCATCTGCAATCAAAATTAGTCCCGAAATGGCCTTCATAAATATTCGCTGCGGTCCAATGTGACCGGCTTTGAAGCATAAGTACAGGCCAAGTGAGATTGCACAACTTTACATTGAAGGAACCGAATGGTCAATGGAGTGAGCCTTCAAAAGTCAACACAAATCCATCGTGCTTTCTAAACCTACGAGGTTTTCTTTGATTCAGATTCGGAAAATTCTGTTCCGCTTTGGTCCTGCAATTATTACCGTGGTGCAGTGTCTTTCAAACTACTTCAATTATCGGCAGGGAAGCTGGCAACAGATATTGTCGAGTTGCTGAATTCACGTAAGTTTTTCGTACGATTCCAAACTACTTTGGGTTTGCCGAAGCAAGATTCGAACAATGTTTCTTTCAACATTTGGCAGAATTTCCGATATTTCAGCACTATTATAATTTTCAAAATATGACGCTACTCAGCCGGATAACTCTTGTGTTTGATGTCTGATAGTTATTATCCCGTTTGGTGTATCTACAAATCCTACATACTCCGAAATAAACGGCTAATCAACTCAGGTTAAATTTCAGTGTTGTCAGCATTTCACATTGACCCTCAAAACAATGTAGTCTACAGACAGCATTTGCTTCAGCCCGCATGCCTAAACGTTGCACACACATATCTTTTAATTTTAAAACCGGATTCAGATCTGTGCATGTGTGGTCGCTCAAAACGGTTAAAATTTTGCATGGTGGTGGTGGTGGATTGCAGAAATGCGAATACAAAAGTTTGCTAATAAAATGATACCAAATAAGCGGATATAAGCAATTACCGAATAATCTGATGTAGAGTTTTAAGTTGAGTACACATGAGTGAATAGATCTCTTCCTGTATGTGGCTATTTTAAACGGAGGAAGATTGAAGACAAATAAATGACACTAGTAGATCCTACAGTGAAAAGCCCACCGAATATTCAATATGCATTGTTATACAACGGTCTTTACAAGAGATTCATACCGGTTCCAAAATATATGTGGTACGCACGACATTTTAATAACAAAATCGAGTTTTAACAACGGTTTTCAGTGATAACTTATATTATCGGAAAATCCGAATAAAATGCGCAGGTCCTGAGCACGGAGGGAGAACACTTTAATCAGCGTAGCAAAACACATGGAATAACAAACTCACGCATTAAATGAGAGGAAATCACCAGCTACTCGTAATCGGGAAGCATTTGTGGCTACTTTGAGAAATTCAGTTTAAACATAAATGCGAGTATGGAATCACAAAGGACTGCATGAAAAGACGTTTTTGAGGTATTTCACAGTGAGATGGAAGTAAACAGTTGAAGAAGAATGTGCATGATGAATCGTGATCTAATAAGTACCCCATTCAAGACTATAAGGCTTTAACCGCATTTCTGATTACCTACTTCGTACAAGCCAGCTTTAGACCACCTAGAAGTCTGTCACGCAGGTTTGATGACGGAGAAAACAGAGATGAGTGCTTGAATGCCTTCAACCTAGTAAATCATCGCCGTGCCCACGAAATAAGTACTTGTATGCTTTCGGCGGGTCTCCAATCTCGTTCCGTAGGCAATGAACTGGCTACGGATAGCACAGCTGAGTGCTACCGAGGGTGTCTCCAGGTCGCAGATATAAGAAGGACCACTTTGGTGGTTAAATGTGAATAGGTGGGGCAACCTCACTGAATAATCGGAGGCGGATGATCAGAGGCGATGCCAGAGGGCTTAGTGGGATTTTCGGTTGGCAACCGATATCCCGTTCAAATGGCATAAGTGTCTGTTGACAGTATCGCGACGTGTGCGAATGTGGCCCATTGCTACTTGTCTACTCTTCCGAGTAGGACAAACTGGGGAATGCTATCTCACGGACACGCTGGAAATCCTGGACTGGTGCAGAGCCATCCGAAAGGCGTTCCAACGGTCACCGGCTACCAACAATTCTATCCTGTTACCCTGCGGGCCGCACTTGTTTGTGCAAGGGTTGCAGGTGCACCCCTGAACAAAAGCCGAGCGACTCTGGGACATCACTTTGTACTTCATTCCCAAGTTTCTTCATTAATCGTCTTACAACGACACATCACATTCATGCTACGGCGTTTCCGGGAAGCGACGCGCCTGTGTTCTCTCAGTGGCTGGGGTGACAAATGAGCCATTTGGGAACTTAAACCGTCTGTTCACCAGATCCAGCATGCATGTAGCCTGCTGGAATGTTAAAACGTTACTAGACACATGAAGCCAGTGTATCACGACGCGTTCACTGCACGACTACAAGGTAGATATCTGTTGTCTGTCCGAAGTCGGACTACTTAACTGTGGAGCAAAAGAAATCAACGTACCACATAGCAACGCAACCTACCGGTTATACCACAGCAGCCCAAATGACGACTCCGGCTTGCACGGGGTAGCAAGCGCCGTGAGCGGCGGGAACCAATCTCTTCCAGGACTGTCATAGCGCGCTGAGGGGGAAAGCCGTTTAACCTGACTGTCATCGCTATATATGATCCAACGTTACATGCGGAAGAGCCCATCAAAGACGAGTTCTACAACGAAGTTCAAGACGCAGTGAACCGCAGTCCGAGAATCGACATCCTCGCACGCACTGCTCCATCAGACAAACATACTCGTCATGTTATGGAAAAGTTCGGCTTTGGTCAACGTTGCGAAAATGATGAACGCCTAGTCGCATTTACTGACCTTAACCGTCTTTTAGTGGAGAACACTCGTAATCAGCACTCCAGAAAACATCTGCTCACTTGGTACTCAAATGATAGTTGAACGGCACACCAGGTTGATTGTATTTTGGTACGTGCTGGCTGGGCATCTTCGGTAGAAGACTGCCGTTCCTATCGCGGAGCAGAAACTGGAAACAGGAAAAGTACAAACCATACCCTTGTACGCCGCCTTCAAGATCCACCTGATTGCTGGCAGGAAGATTCGTCTCCCGGGCAAATTCAACATCACTTCTTGAAACGACCTGAGAGAAGGTAGGAGCTGCTGGACTCAATCGCTTCCAACATAGCCAAAACTTTCTTTGATGATTCAACTGTT
>UZAN01039389.1:44551-54996 GCA_900618425.1 Echinostoma caproni | reverse complement strand
GCATATATTGGGACTTTCTGTTTTTGACACTGATGACATTTAATTGTTACTCAACCAGATTATTTGAGGGAAGTACCAATTTCTAGGACCTCATTTTGTATAATAATCAATACTTTCCGCGTTTCACCATACATCCTGGGGGCATTTATCAGGATTCATTTCATTTGTGCAACCACGCGAACCACCGCATATTCATCACACTTCATCATTAAGAATAAAAATCATTGAAGAGTGACAGTATTCAAGCTTGTTCTCTAGGAAACCACAAGTTTCTCACATGAATCCTTTCGGTAAACTGCGATGACGTCTCACAAGATATGCTTCATTTTTTATTTTAGTTCCTTTTAGTGAACACACAAAGATAAAATTCTCAGGAACGAGGAGACGGTTATTCAAAGGGCTGCCAAACAAGACAAAGGTGTAAGTGAGGCGATGGAGGTTGAATTCGAACACATGTTTACCCAGGGTTATAATTTGGTTACGTTACCACCGGGCCACCACCACCCGATGACATATTTTTACGCTTTTGGATAGTCTACTTTACCGTGCTCTGAAGTTGGAGCAGATAAAATGTCCTTCAGTTATTGTCCAAATTCTACCGTCTGTTGTAATGAAACAGATCAGGTCAGGGACCGACTGAATTTATTTCAGATAACCTATCGTATGATTTGATTATATTTTCTGTTTTACAAATTACTGACTCATTGATGACCTGAGTTACGTACGTGCATTTAGTTAACGAACTCATGACTCACTCGTCAAATGGGACGGACACAAACGAGCCATATTAACCACTGCACAATTTTGGCTCTTTCAGGTCACGGTTGTCCGATGAATTCACCATTAGGATATTCTGCCTCAAACGACTTTGAGGATAATCATTTCATACTTTCTGTTTATTTTTCCGTGAAATATCAGCGGAACGAATCACCATGAATCATTTATTTGTGCAGATGCTGTTTCGATTTCAGGTTAAACTTTTATTTGCTTACTTACACCTGCTCGCCCAATCTTTCCAATATTTAATCGGATGTTTATTCCGCTGGAAAACTGTTTTCACAAGCCTAATATTTTTTCAGTGAATGTTTGTTGAAATTTTGAATCCTTCACGGAATTGCCCGCGTTGTGTTGGTACCACATTTACTATCATAACCAGTTCCGACCGCACACAACCTCCCTTGAAAGCGGATGTCCTTTAGAATCAGGCGTAAATACTTGAGTAACCGATCGTGCGTAAATGTACACCGGGTCGTTTTGTTTTTTCAATCCTGGTGTAGTAGTTGAACAAGTGCCACCGGATTTCCACATTCTATTAGGCGCACTATCTGTTACAAAAAAAATTCCAAGGTGATTGAACAAGGGTAACAATCTGTGAACACAGAATGTTTTGCTAATTAATCCTTACTTTTAACTCATTTTAAATGCAATAGTTCCCTAAGAGGAACAAATCGAACGCAGCATTGTGGTCTTGCAGAGAGCTTATGCAAATCATAGCAGCTTTTTGTTGACAGGTAATAAACAAGTAGTGCGAGTTTCTTTCCATACCGGTTTGCAATACAGTACGTTTGATCAAGGCAGATTTGTCGTGCAGTGACTACCGAACTCTCAGAATAAACCATTTATCCCTATTTAAATCTGATTGAATTGAGAAACTTTTTCATCTCGGGATTTCTCAGAATTCATTGTTGGACTCACACGATGCTCATCTATTCTATCCACTAAACGGCTTGTGTTTATTTCTCCTCCACTTTACTAAAACTAATGGAAGACGATGTTTTAGATCATGCGCATGTGACAATTAAGGACTTTGAATCAATGAAAATAAACAGCGATAGAGTTTAAATGTAGAACTGATGATAGTTGTTACATGACACCATTTCCCAGATTTTGATAGCGTAAAGTCTAACAAATAGTAAATTGCCCATTGACTGGGTAGGCGAACTATGATGTTTCTGGATTACCTGCTTGGTATGTTCCACCAAAATGTTGCCGTTGGTCTACAGGATGCATCTCTTGGGGAAAACATGTATGAGGATCACTTGGAAACAGTAGTTCAGTTTCGGATCTTCCTCCGTCGGAAGCTGTGTGCCGTTCGATGTGAAACAAAAGCATCGAAAGGAGAGGTGTTGATCCGAACAACCGGGTGCAGTCCGAATTATTCCAACGGCAGTTGTAATATTCACTAATTGCTCTTTAAAACTGCGAAGTGCTGTGGCATATTTATAAGAATCAATGTTGAATAACTAAAAAAATGCGCATAAATTTCAACATAATATCAAAGAACCTGCACATGAGCTTTGTTTATTCAGAATCAGAGATTAATGAATGCGGATGAACTGAAAAGATGGAAATCAATGACATTTTGGTGAATGAAGCAATGAATTCAGTGGTAAAATAACCTGAAAACCATCCATTGAGCATGCTAAGTATATAGCAATTTGAAGAACAACTTAACGGAACGTTTCCCTTATCAACGGGAACTTGTTGGAGGAGCAGTTATGAGTAAACTGATTAACTAGAAGAGTTTTGTTTCACCTCAGTGAAAGTCCGAATTGAACTCTTAGCTCCAGCTCTATGTGATTCGCTTTAGAATGTAGGTGGTATGGTTGAAGTAGTACTTTTACCATATGCACAGGTATGGAATACTATCCGATTTGAACACGTTTAAAAGTTTTCCTTTGTAAGATTGTAAGATCATTCAAGAATTCAACCATGATTGGGTGATTGTGATATTGTCGCATGGTTCAAACGGTTTATAGACGTTGAATGTCAGACTGAGTAAACGTGTCGATGCAAGTCTCGCAGATTCATATTAGAATTATTTGATCGCTACGGTATCCCTTCATGTCTAGTTTTACATCTGTGTATGTTTCATACGGTACGATAAAACCCAAGGTATCAATGATACATTTTCCTCAACAAGGCGTGACGCTTTTGTTTTCTCCTTCAATTTCAGAAGCATAATATGTGAATAATTTACTTGAGATAGGCAACAATCATAATTATTTTCGATAAATGTTTTACTCAAATAGGTGGAACTGTGCAAATGACTCTGGTGTTGTTGGTGCCCATCCAATAATCAAGTTGAGCACAATTGAGTCAACCAAATTAATTGGCACGACATCAAAACTTGATGAGCAAGGCGATATGCCAAACTGCTCATTCATAGATAATTAATTATCACTTTTTGCGCTCCAACAGTTTTTATCCGCAGGCAGTTTTAGATGTTCAGCAGGAGATCACTTGATCTTAGCACAACCCAAACTGTGTATGCGTGCTTTCGGGGGGGGGGGAGGCGGAGGGCAGGGGAGGATGTATATGATTCTGTACTAAGTTGCGATGGTTCGACAGACAGCATGAGGAAAACGTTTCACTCCAGTATTAATGTCGAAGGATACTACTCACTTCTGAGTAGTAGGTAACGTAGTTGATGCTCACTTTCAATGACTGAACATCAACAAGATCACTGAGGGCCATTTGATGAATCTCAAAGAAGCACTATCGTATGCTACATTCATTTTCTTTCGATTAGCCAGGAAGTGCGATAGTATGTTTCTGATTTGATTTTAGTGTTATGGGAGCCAAGTTTATGTCCCAGCTGGAATCTCAAACAAACAACCATCGTCGACCAGCACCGCCTTTTGGAATAATAACAATTGTTTAAAACTCACAAACCTCAACAAACACCTGTAATGCATAGTGCGGATAAATGTATCGGAAATGCAAATCAGAGGGAAACGTTTAGTAATAAATCACCCCTGAACTAAAAGCGGTTAACGATTTTACGTAATATGGTAGGTACAGTTGACAAGCCACACATTCTTCATGTGCAAATTACACCTGCTAACAAGGTTCTATCATCAGTGCGTACGTTTTGCAATTTACTTTGGTAGAATTGACTGTCAGTGTTTGTTCTGTGATCATGCATTGCACCCCATTACGATTGTTTGTGAGAGGAAGATAGGTTTCACTTTCAGTTTTTACAATCAGTAACGCTACACTTTCGTGTGCCCGTTTTGCTTGTTTTTTTGTGACTTGACACTTAGATGATTGGATGATTGGAATGTTCAAACAAGTGTCACAATGAAAAAATAGAGAATTCATTATTGTTTAGCTTGTGAATATATACGACTCGTATGAACGCTGATCACTCCTGGGTGATACAGTCAAATCAGTTCGGGATTGAAAATTTTTCATTCTGAAATTCTGTCATTCTATTCTGACTATAATATTCAATCAGTGTCCCCCGATCGTTGCAACTCATCCCACTGATAGCACCACCACACCACAATGATTTACCAGCTCTCAATCAGAACCATCACTCTAACAATTTTCTTTTCTTTTTTTTTACCTTATTTCATTAAATATACAGAGATACAATTTTCAGGAAGGAGAGTACAACCTATCAAAGGGTTGCCACTTAACACGGAATGGGAAAAGTCAGGTTGTGGTGATGGGATTCAAACATACAACTAATTTGGTGACACTACCACCGGGCCACCACCGGTTAATAAACAATAGATAAAAAACATTGAACACACATTAGAAATTAACACACCTCAAGGATAAACATAATCTGAAATGATCCTTTGGGAATCTGATAAAACCGGAATGGTGTATCTTTTCAGTTCAGCCCTTCAATTACTCATACAATTCGTCTGGAAATTGTGCAGTTCTTAAGCCACTAACAACTGTACGCACAAACTAAAATGTATGCATGAATCGGTCTGAATTTTATCTGTTTCCGCGGACAGTGCCACCGCGTATACCCGAGAAATAAGTTCATAACAAAGATTGTTTCGTCTTTTTTCATTTCAATACAAAAGGTATTTATTTCTTTGTCTTCCATACCCAGCCCTCTCCATTTTCTTCTTCTTCCGACCTGTAATAGTCCCTCAAGCAACTTGGATGTCACCCGCCTAAGGTCCTCGCCAAATAGCACTGCAAGTAATGTAGCACTAAATTGATTGCAGATTCCGAAGCCTCCTCGATCACTGAATCTGGGTCTCTTCAACGTGAGGACTCTGTTGCAGATAGGTCAAAACGCCGGGCTGGCCCGCACACTGGAATCCTTAGGGACCGATATTTGCTGCGTGTCGAAGACTCAAAGCCAGGATCCTACTACTGTCAGCCAGATTTGTCTTTGAGATACGTTCTTCGCACTTCAAGCGACGACAAATTGCGCTCAGTAGGTCAGCGCGGGGTAGTCTATCTACTCAATAACAGGACTGAGTGGTCTCTTGTCGAGTAGATCTCCGTCAACAGTCGTTTATCTGCAGTGCGTCTCCAGGGTTCAATCAACGCCCGAAAAGGGAAGCAACACCAGAAGGTGTTTATTCGTCCCATCAGCGTATGCGCCGACTGATTGCGGTGCTGACACAAAAAGACGCTTCCTACGATGAACTCACCGGTCATTTGGATGGGTCAAAGCTCTGACACAGTTGTGCTGACAGGTGAATTTAACGCACAGGTTGAAAAACTGGGCGTATCAGACGGTTGCCTGGCGGTAGTTGTGCTTTACCCTAACGACGAATAGATAAAGAAGATCAACTTCTTCAGTTCCGCGCAGACCATCATCTGTTCCTTTCAAGCACCAACTTTCGACGGACCGCAACGTGCCACTCCAGCTCAACTGGTACGCTAACTCAAATCGACCACATAGCAGTCAGCCTCCGTTGGCGCGGCTCAGTTTAAAATCGCAGATTGGTTTTATATCTGAATTTTATGATAAACTCTCTGAGTTGGTGCCTGTTGTCAAGTGGGTAGTATGGTCGCCATGTACCATGTACAATTGGATAAATGGATTCACACTTAAATTGCTCTGTATACGACAAGGCTCACCATAAATTCCAATTCTATTGGTTTACAACATGAGAGATGCAGTGTGCTTGAGGTAATTTGAGTCCATGTAATGATCGAAGTAGTAGTAGTAGTAGTAGTAGTAGTAGTAGTAATGTGCACTTGTAATACAAACTACGCAATACGAATCCCGGAATATTAATTGAGAACTAGCAATCACGGACTGCATCACGTAAGCAGTGGACCGCAATAGCACTAGCACGCAATGTCCCACGTAACTGAGACTCGAGGAAGAAATATAAGGGGTTGAATAATATGTACGATGTAAGTTAATTGATTGTCCGGCTTTCTACCAATCGCGTTCCAGTATTGCCTGCATCATTCTGCTTCTGTCTGGACCGCACGGTCTCTAATTGACTGGTACGATCTACCTATGGTATGTAGTCAGAAGCGCGTGGTTGACGTCACCCATGAAGTTTGATTGATCGCAGTTGTCCCAAAACTGTAACGCGTCGGTCCAGGGTACGTGTCATCTCGCAGGCCCGGATCACCACAGATATCCATGGAGGTTAGCTGACTTTTCACTAGGCTTCCCATCGCAGTGACCGTTGAATGTAGGTGTTACCAAATCCAGGAAAAGAATATCAAAATTCCAACATCCATGAATGACTTGAAACAGATAATGCTGCACACAAAACGTTCAGTTCCATGACAAAGTCTATGGCGAAAAGGACAGAGTAACTATTGGATACCCACTCGGACCTCTATTGGCGGATTTATTCATGTCCAAGCTAGAGAATATAGTTATGAAGTTCATAATTAAGCGATGCAGGCTGCACAGACGATAAGTCGACGACATATTATGTTTTGCAGACACTAACGTCAAGGTGTCCGACTTGCTAAGAATATTTAGTTCCGTCCATCCCAACATTCAGTTCACTATGGAAGAATAGGTTATTGGCGGGTTTGGTTCCCTCGACATATGGCTGAAGCGTCGTGCAGATGGTTCAATTCAGAGATGCACTTGCATGCTTTTTGCCCCCTGTAGGATACATTTTCAGCACTTTTGACATGTTAAAATGAGGAAAACGTCAAGCATTGGAAAATAAAGAATACAAATTTACTAAATGAAAAACAGATGGATGTGATAAAATCCTAATGTGACAGTTGACTATTCAAGTCAGTAATAATATTTACTCGGTTGCACAAGGTACGAGCTAAATAAGGGATGATGCTGTTTTCATATGTGGTGATACGTGCACAAAGAATCCTAACTTTGGAACGCGCCCTCGGATGAGACACCAATTCGTTGAGATGCGCATGCAGGCAGTTCTTCATTTGACAATATATAGTTATTAAATCGATCGTATGAGACAAAATGTTTGCTCACAAGGAATTCAGCCAAAACGGTCTTGATAATGCCACTGCAGCTGGGAAGGACTTTTAAGAGATCTGGAAACGAAAACAAAGTCTTTCTTTTTTGAACCAGGAAAATATACGGCGACACAGAACAACCAATGTGGAGGAATACATACAGTCACAGATTTAAGAATTACATTCAAAGGAAAATTTTAAGCTTAAAATCCTAACGTAAATGTTTTTAACATGTTTGGATCAGAAAAGATTGTGAGAAAGTAACTCCAAGATACTTGTCAGATATAGCTTTTGGGATGATAATACCATTAGCAGAAAGTTCAGACTGAGTACTCAACATGGTTTGATAATGCGTGCATGTTTTGAGGCTAAAAGAAACCTCTAAATATTCATCTACATTCGGTACTAAAGATCTAGTAGTTGACCAGCTAACGTTTTTATTTAAACAAACTTGAAGTTGACAGAAACAGTCAGAATCAGTCAAGAGACTAACGACCACATCAGCATACTTGCATGCGATAATTTTAGGAGGGATAGGAAGGTCCTTGATGTACAGTGAAACAAGAATGAGAGACAAACTAGCACCCCGAAAAACTCCAGAGTTAACTTCTAGCAGGGAGGAAGTTTTGCCATTACAAAAAGTGAATCGCGTCCTTTGAGTGAAGTAATTGTTTAGTGCATTCAAGAAATCAGGTGGTAGACCACAATCCGAAAGACGTTGAATAATCATTTGTTTTGTTTCCTATTTTCTACACAAAAGTTTTTATAAAAGGTGACGTATTAGTCGGTTGATAAGTCACCAGAAATGAGCGTTTCCGCCACTCTGCATATTCATTAAATTTACAGGTATTGACCAAACTCGTGCAACATCAGCTCCATTTTGGAAATCCATTTCAGTTTGCAATATCATAGATGGCTATGAGTTGAAGGTAGTTATTACTGTCTTTATCTCAAACATCTATGTTTTTAGTTCTTTTCTGTCACCGTTTGAATTTGCGTAACCTTGAGTTTCGCGATAAAAATTGTAGTAGTTCAAAAGTTACAGCTCTGGTTTTGAAAATATTTTAGGCAAAGTAGCATGGGAATTCATTCTTCATTCTTGCACTGAAAAGGGAGGTTTCTGATAACTGTCACTTTCAACGTGCATTCGCGGAAATCATTCTTTTCACACATGAAGTTTGGTATATCAGCTCGCTTGAGGTTGGTGGCAGAAAACGGTTAGACCTAAATAAGTATTATTTTTTCATGTTTATGTAGTTTCTAGAGGGGTCAACTTCAACGTCAAATTCGTTTTATTACCGCGCAGCAGCTGGGATTTTAATTTAATCGAAAACATTTTCTTCTATCTGAAAAAGAGAAAAGTTAGCTACCTTGCCATTGGTCGCCAGTGGTAGGGGTGTGCAGTGTATTAGAGAAAAATTGCAAAGTCTGTTTGGCAGTCAATTTGGTGGATTCCATGCTAAAGCGACTGCCTGAAGTGTTCAAAAGTGAAGGAGGGCAAATGGAACATGAACGAGATGAAAGCACATTACCTGTATAAGGTCCATGAGTCGTTTTAATAATTAAATTAAAGTTACATTCTCTACTGTAACTTTGTTATCTTACAACTGATGCGCCAGCAACCGTCGTCAAAATCGCAAAATTGTACATTTTACTGGCATATGGCTAACAGAAGCAGTGACAGAAGTGGGTGTTATATCAGATATGTTGTGTCTGATGTGGGGCAATATCATATTCAATGCCGTGAATAAGGCTGGAAAAACAAAGCGTTAAAAGGAACTAATGTGATGAAAATCAGGATGTTGCACGAGTTTGGTCAATACTTGTATGTACCTTTGTAGGTTTCATGATGTGTGTTTGCACACGATTTACTAAGTTAAGCTGAGCGTAAAAAAGATACGATTTGGGTCACAAAAGATGGTAGATTTATGATCGTTCGATAATCTCCGGTCGGTATTTGTCGCGAGAGCGTATCAAAGTCGAGAACGCCTTCACCGGTCTATCCTGTAAGTATTCGTTTAGTTTGGTGCCCTCTATGCCTCTTCAGGTATGTACCAAACTCTTCCAACACCCTGTCTTTCATCACATTTATTCATCCAGACGCTTTGTATTTCCAGCCTCATGCACGGGACGGAATATGATATTGCCCCACATCAGACTCAACACTGATGGTTTTTCTTATATTAGTAGGATTTCTCGATTTCGACGGTGGTTGCTGGCGCATCAGATGTATAAGAGCAAAGCCATAGTAAAAAACAAAAATAGGATTAATGTATCGAAATGATTCACAGATTTGTTACATGTAGTGTACTTCCATCTCGTTCATGTTCTATTTGCCCTTCTTCATTTTTGAGCACTGGAGGCATTCACTTTTGCACAGAGTCCACCAAGCAAACTGTCCAACAGAATTTGCCAGTTGCTTCTTATAGATGCCACACCCTAACCATTGACAACCACTGACAAGGTAGCTAACTTATTCATATTTCTAACACAAGAAAAGGTTTCCGATTGCATTCAAATTCTAACTGCTTGACTGTAATTTAAGTTATTTGATATTGGTTGTGACCCCTCCGGGAACTGCAAACATGAAAAATTACATATAATGCAGTTATACCGTTTTCAGCTAGCACCCTGCTGCTATAAGATATACGAATAATAATCGGTGAAAAATTTGACTCCCGCGAATGCGTTTTGAGAGAGAGAGATTGATAGAGACAGTTATCGAAAACCTCCCATATCACTGCAAGAAACTGGCGATATCCAGATTATGTGCAGGAGACCAACAACAAGGCGCTCAACATTTACTTCCCGTTCAAATAGTTAGGCGGGATAGATATCTATTTCCTTACACAGGTAAAACGAAATTCTTTGGTAAACTGGGCCATTAGATTAGCTTTCCTCGCCTGCTGAGTTGCTCGTTAGTCACCAGTGAGATAAGCCCGATGCCAAATGAATGGATGACGCGATTTGAATTTGTTGGTAAAATCAATACGTGATCTGTTGTGCTGGGCTTTCAATAACGGCTCCATATCAGATGGCTTCAGCTGCAATTCAAATTGAGCCGTCATTTTCCAAACGCTAGTTTGAGGGAAAAATGGCTAATCTGCCTGGAGTATTCTCCATATCAGTTGTGTGAAACGCTTCTTTGCTGCGATCAAATTCAACCATCATCTTGCTTCGATGTGATTACAAAGGTGGCTGCCGTAGTGACCCAGCCAACTACCGACCCGTCACGCTCCTTCCAGTGTTGTCCAAAGTCATGGAATCTATTG
>UZAN01039389.1:25115-43350 GCA_900618425.1 Echinostoma caproni | reverse complement strand
ACGTTGTCTGTGCCCCAACATTAGTATCATTCAAGCGTCAGCTTGATGATGCCCTGGAAAACGTTACATTTCAACACCCAACTAAATAATATATTCTCCTGTGCTCGTCAAAACATTACTTTACTACTTTACTTTCATGGACTAACTGTGATATTGTGATTCTTCATACGAACCAATGTGTAAACACCCTATGGGATTTCTAAAAGCGAAGTCTTTGTAAGTTATATCCCATAATAAAAATTTGAATTTGAATTTGAGCTTTCTGACTCTTGTCTTCATGTTTCGATGAAGACACTCCGGTGATTATGCAACGGAGTGACCTATGTGCACATCACATCACTTGCACCAGTCACGAACTGAGACATCGAATTTATGAGCCTGTGGATAACATTGCCTCTAGGCTTCAGTTGTGTGCAAAATCTGTTGAATGTTTCACACGGTTTGAGTACGGTGACACCGAAAGACATGTGTAAAACGAGCCGCATACTTTAATGATAGCTTTTGAATTTCAAGTTTTATGTTTCTTGGAATAGATTTCCAGTTCTTCCAATATTAAAGATAATCCATGATTACTATGCAGCCAAATAGCTTATCAACTTATTTAAGCCAGAATAGTTTCATTAATTGACTTATTTACAGTGCACTGAATGAAAGGAGATAATTTAGAACACGTGTTCAACGTAATAACACTCAATAAACCGGAATTGTTTATTCGAAAGAATGATTTTCTATGCTCCTTTGCTTAAAATATTTTCCCAATCGAAGCGTTAATTTGTGAAATACTACAAATTTTCTCGTGATAACCAATGCCAGGCAAATGCAAACGGTGATATAACAGATCTAAGAAGTAGGAGTTACAGTCAGAAATGAATATACGCTACCTTTATACATTAATATACAAATACAATATTATAAACTGAAATGTATTTCCAAAATGAAAGTGATGTGCGATTTCGATCAACAACTGTATATCTCGCCCTAATGAAGATTTTTAAATCAGGATTCTCTTTTATACCATTTATGAGAAGCGGCTGAGATGAAGGTACTGTTTAGACCAAGTCTTGTCAAAAAAGGTAGATTGTCCATCAAAACGGACTTTTTACCTATTTATTAAAAAATCGAGGTAAGTTAGTGCTTCTTGTGGGTATTGTTTTTTCCTTTCATTATCGACTCTTCTTCCTTTTCCAAAGTTAGGGCTATCTCCGTGAAGCGGAGTGCTTACCTTACTTTGTGCGTCACAATTGAGCGGGCTTGTGAAGATGGCGGATGTTGTAGGGTATTCTGGCTTACCGAAATGTGGTTTGCGCACAGCTTATCCCATGTATCGGCGGGTGGTTTATTTTATCGATATCTCCAGGACAGGAGTTTTCATGTTTTTCCTTCAAGATGGAATTGATTTCAGTGAAACCACCAATGACCAATCGATGAGCCTCCTCCCAAGAAGAAATTCGAAAGAATTATTATAATTATAATTATGATGATGATGGATTCATCATCTCCGAATTTCCCAGGGGACACTTCCTGGCAGTAAACGCTTAATCCCAACAGAATTTGCTTGGCAAATTTCTACGTCACTCAACAACATTTAAATGCTTCTATTTTCTTGCATCTTTGATAAACGTTATCATGCTACCATGCTACCATAAAGACACTGAAACTTCATTTTGCCCGCCAGTTCCGATCGGCTTACAAAAAAGAGTTTTGTTTACTCTCCGGAACAAACTGAATATTTTGGACTTTGAAAATAAAATGGATCTTGAAATAGGCAGCACAGAAGGAGATTATTCACTATTAATTTAGCATTGGGATCATAGCAATTTTATTTCCACCAATCAGTGAATTACGATTTTATTTTGTTTATTTTGTTCTTCCTTTTACCCCTAAAAACGTGAATAGACTTGAATTACATAAATTTCCCAATTACTTTTGTTCGATGCCTTTTTGTATCACGTGTGACGCGAGCTACACTGGAATCACATTCGCGGTTTCGGTTTAACAATCTCAGACCACGACTGACCGAGCACTGCTTTCTGTGGCAGATAAGCATTCCGGAACGTGTTTCGGGAAAGATAGTGATTGCTTTTGAGGCAGCTACATTGTTCCTACAGTAAACCACCAATAACACAGTCTCAGTGCTCCTTTAAACACTCAAATGGAAATAAACATTCAGGTGTCGTGTGCATGGTGGCTATTTCCACAAACGCACACACGTAACGTTTAATTACGATAACAGAGTTTTGTTCGAGCTCGTGCAACGAGAGAGACTATAGTAGTGTAGTTGGGTGTGACTAAAATAACTGCGTACTTGTAAATCCTACCATTCTGAGAAGACAGTAAAATTATGGGCTACCATCAGTTTTGTGGGGAATGCTAAGTTACTGAGTTGTTAGAGTATTTTGGGTTGGCTTTTCTATTCCTACTTCCCAATTTTGTCTGAAGTGCGATACCTCGTCAACAGACAGCCGTCAGAAGACATAGTTTGTTGGGTTACAGAGCACAACCCAGAGACAGTTGTTATACGGATAATTCAAAAAGTGAACAGCTTTTTGGGGGCACTTTTGATATAGTTTTGCTACGTACATTACATGGTGAGAATGAGAAGACTTGTCCGTCTGACATGTATATCACAATTTCAGTTTTAAGATAGTAGTGAATTTACGATTAGTTTAAGGTATCGTGTCCGTAAATCATCAATATTTGAAAGCGAATGTATTTGTTTGGAGCAACCAAAAACTGTGAACTTGTGCATTCACAATCGAAATTGCGGAACCAACGTTCTCCAATAAAAAACCGCTCATTGGAGCTGGTTTTAAAACATTGCGGAGTGCAAATTAAATGATCTAGCTTAAACGAGTACCGATAAACTTTTGATGGAGCCATGCACACAAAGCGCCGTTGGTTGGTGATTACCTCAGGGCCTAGAAAAATGTTATCAATGGAATTATTGTGAAAATATCAATCAATATCAATCAACAAATAGTAAATTAACTCCAACCTGTGGTGTTGAACATAAATGCACTTTTATCCTGCAGAGTCAAAAAATAACTATTTCACTTTGTTTGGTGGAAACTTCAAACATTAGTTCCCTTTTATTCAATTCGTTCAAACACAAAGAAGACAAATTTTGCAAGATTTTAACACTTCTTTTATTCTCTTAGCTTGCTACTAAGTGAAAAAGAAAGTTTTGATATCTAGTTTGAAGGAAAACACTCAGGAGAAAGGGTGATTGGAATCACTCCCGCGGTAATTTGAGTGATTGCGTCGGAAACGTTTTCTCTCAAGAAAGTGGATCACGTGAGTTGATTGGTATCACTTCTTTAAAAGCTAATAGTATGGGATTCACGATAAGTAACAACAACTTGAACGACAAAAACAGGTCAAACATGCCCCCAGTTTCTATCAGATGTCTTTGCGTTTGATGACTGTGGAGTTCTCTAATCAGATTGACTTCTGATATTTTGCTACAAAATTCACTGCACTGAACATTTCTTGTTAGTTTTATCTTTGTTACTTTTTATGGATTAATAATGATATAATTAGCAGGAAGGATGAAGCCGACAGTCAAAGTGCTGCAGCCAGCACACATAGAAATTAGAATTTAAACAGTGGAAGAGGGCTCGAGTACACGTCCTCTCGATCGATAATTTGGTGACCTCCCCCAGCCCACCACAGCCAAATGTGTTCATGCATTCGTTTGACAGTGGTCGACTGATTCCGTTGATGTGTCTGTGCAACTGCAGGCGAACTGAACCGTTGTGGATGAAAATTTGGCAGTTGACTCAGCCTTCGGCTATACAGACGAATTCCTCAGGTGTACAGAATCAATCGGAGTTGTGCAACAGGAAATGTTCGACACAATGCTCCCTTCAGCACGTCGTTCATAAGATGATCACTCTTAAAGGTCAGTTTGGGGGAGACATTTCTCCGATAATTCATAGACCCGGTCAACCGGTGGTCTTCGTCTGCTACGCACATCAATATTTTTTGATAACTATTGGCCAGTGGTGTCCTTCGTAAAAAAGCCTCTTCTTCATACAGGTCAGGTGAGCAAGTATTCCTGGCACGATGGAACAGATTTTTCGCTGGACTTCGTTTGTAAACCCCAGGAACAAAACTTGTAAACGGTCAGTATTTTCCACTGCATGTGGTCGTTTGGTTGAAAGATCTCTATACCATTCCATCTGATCATTGGCTGATTTTCATTCATCCTTCATCTCCTCAACGGAAACATGGAGGTTTGGATTAGAGGTACTAAACAATATCAGAATGGTGTCAACATGATCTGGATCAGTGAAAATTAAAATATTATCTACATTTGGTTTGTGCAAAACAGCCTCTTAAATATTATTCTTTAATCATCTTCCAACGATTCTTAGAAACTACTCCAATGACGTTGAACCCAGTGCAAGCAATGATGTGATATTTTACGTAATCAGTGAGGAAATGAAAATTTATATTCTTTGAAGAGAAGGAAGCACACAGAACTCTACGGTATCATAGAGAAGAAGTTTAACATTTAAGAAAAACATTTTGCGAGATTATAACTTGTCATTATCTAATATATTTGCAAGTCCAAAAGAATCTGCAACTCACTGGAGTGCCAGAGCTTTACAAGTAGGATCTACTATGTTGACCAACCATCAAGCCACTTTGTGATACGGAGAATTCTGCATGCATAAGATTAGTCTGAGTGGGGGCATGGGATCTTTGATGAAGATCTCATTAAGTATGTACCAATTTCTTTTTACCTAAATAATGTAATCACGCAATAATAGTGTTTGAAGCTTCTGGGTGTTCATTTTTTCCGTAAGATACTGTTTATCGGGCGTGTTGTCCACTTTGAATTTTCCCTCATCTGAGAATATTTCGTTCTTTTTTTCTTTGTAGTTCTCGTTAGTCATATTGACTAATCCACAGTCCTTGTCGGGTTTGGGAATTATTAATGCAAACATCATTCTTAATCCCTTTTATGCCCTGATAGTGTTCTTCTTTAGATCAGGTTTGCTGTCTAATGAGCGCTGAAATGTGGGAGTGTGCAACGTTTACTATTTACGGATGAACTTGGATCTATCCACAATCGCGTCAACGTAATTTCATTCAACCGTATCAAATAATGGAGTAACGCGTTACATTTTTTTTAATCATTTATGGACGGGATTAAGTTGGAGCAATTATGAGGCCACAGTCCCCGTGTATTTTGTATTAGGGTTTTCCCAAATCCCGTACAACGGTCATACACATCGAAACGGACGCAGTCAGTGCGACTGAAATCAGTCAGGCTGTGCTAAGGATGCCAACCAAAGGATGGCAACCAAATACAGAAAATTTTAATTTTTCGTTAATAATTCCTTTTACTCGTTGTTTTCGCAAATCGATATGTTCTTCTACAGATCTGTCATAATGCTATCTGTTTCTAGTAGAAAAACTCCTCTTCAGTTTTGTATTAGTAAGCACACGGTTAAAGCGGTCGTGATACTGTCATCCGTATAATTTACCTACCTTTCCCTTACCCATATTTGTCGGTAGTCATATTATTGCTGTGAGTTAAACCTGTTTCTATGCGCAGTCTGACCTTGTATCCACATGTGATTTCAACGTCGATTTCCGTCCACCCAAATCCAGTAATTAGCAAAAGGGAAATTGAACGTTTTTGCAGATTTGTCCAGCCCCGTTCTCTGCGCATATTCAAACCACCGCGTTACTAAATCCACGAAAACTCTTCACGGTCGGTAATCTGCAAGTTCTCCGGCTGTTGAAAGATATATCACGTCTGTTCAGGGAAACTATTTGCAGATGATGCTGGTATCAAGTCGAATTGAAATTATTCTCCGACAATTCTGTGAAATTATTTGGGTGGGTTGGAAATCCTTTGGTTCTTTGCGTCAAAAAATCCATTTTCTACACAGCTGTACCGTTTATCTGTTGTTCTTATCTACACATGATTGACTACCGGGGTAATACATGATCAGTGATGCAGAAATATCATGGAAAATTAGTCTTATGCACCTTGTCACACCACTTACTCTTTCTCAAGCACCGCATAAGTAACGCGGAATCGAGCTGTTTAGGTTGTCATCTGAGGAACGTGTCCCTGAACAAAGATTCTTTGTGAAAAATTTAAGATGTTTATAACTGTTGATCTTGTGAATCAGACCCATCCTGGTATAACGTATACCCCTGCGGCTACCAGGAAGTCACGGCACGACACCCGATCTAAAAAGTCTAATCCGGACACCTGCTGTTGCAAGATTTTAAAATAATTGTCTAAACAGTCCCACAGAGCTCATTTCAAATGGAACAAAGAGTGGAGAAAAAGCTCATTTTCATTGATTCGTAGTCATTCCAAATACATCACAATAAATATCAAGTTGTTTATGTGTATCTATATTCAAACATGAAAGAAATCAATCAATTGTTTGGGGAAATGAAAAGTAATATCATAGGTTAACTGGGGCCAATTTTGTCTGAGGACCGGACATGGGATCCTCAATGATTACATTATTGTTAGGTCATCCGATCGTTGGAACCACTCGGGTTATGGGATGTGCGGAGTGGGACAGGGGGCTTAAGCGCCTTCACAAGTGGTCTTTGGACACACAAAAGGGGGTTTCGCAGACGAATTCCAACCGCTTCCGCTGCGGTCAGCATAGGACATCAAACCCGTGTTGATTGTCGACCACAAACCAGATACAAGGGACGGAATGCTTCAGTCATATTTACAGTCTGATTTAGTTCAACTTGGCATGAAACCACAGCACTAGTGAGTGACCTAATCGTTCCCGTGTTTAGCCATGAGGGATAGTGATCTCGGATTCGTTCGGACAAACGCCTGACCGAGCGGCCTATGTACGGTGCTCCACAAGAACTAGTAAATGAGTAGACAAAAATGAGATGGCAGAATCCGGCATTTTGTCTTTTAGTCGTGAAAACACAATTCACTAGAACGTGAACAAAACATACAGTTGTGCTGCGTGGAAGGTTTTACTAATAGCATCGAATAGTCTTCTTCGTATCATCTCTGCTGATGTATCCCCCTTGAACTGCAAGGCAGTGTAAACCGCCTTCTTTCTGACCTCGGTCTTCTTCAAAGTATCTTCACTGCACTGAATCACCTTGCTAACCAATCGTTCTGGATAGCCATTTTGTGTGAGGATAATTCGTAAGAACCGGAGCTCTTCTATTGCATCCTCACTATAAATTTTACTTGCTCTATCTGCTAGGCAGCGCCCCGAATTTGTCTTCACTTTGAGCGGAAAAAAGCTGCAAAAATGAATATATCGGTCCTTCCAAGTCGCTTTCCTATGCACTAATCGTTTCACTGAGCTATCCGATCTACGACTAAGACAGACGTCTAGAAATGCCAGTTTGTTGTTGTTTTCCATTTCTAAAGAGAATCTTATGTTCTGATGAGCAGCACTGAACTTGCTCGAAAGCTCATTTGTTCCTGATGGTGCGTTAATCACGCACAGAATATCCTCGGCATATCGTGTATACAACACGCATTCCTGAATGGAAGAATTTTGTCATGTTTTGATATTGCAACACATAAATAGCGTGATATTTATTTCGATGTATTTGGTATGACTACGAATTACTGAAAACGAGTTTATTCACCACTGCCTAATCTATCTTAAAATACGTTTTAAATTATAAGCAGTCAAATTACCAGGGAACCCCTGGTAATGCAGTCAAAAGAATTAAAAGACTGAATATATTGGTATTTTGTTTTCGCAAGGTTTCACACTCAGTGAAAAGCTCTCTAATTGTTCTGTGCCCTACTTTACCAAATCCCTTTTCAACAAAAAAGGAAGTTAATCTGAGAAGCTAGAAGATGCATATTCCGCAACAACATTCACAAAATCAAGGGTTACTTATTTATGAAAGATCCCCCCCTTCAATCCGTTTTTGGTAAGCAGAGTAACAATATGAACAGAACTGCTTTTGGTCATCCATTTTACGCACTCTGATCAGTATTCTGTACACATTAAATAATTTGACATTTTATAAGAGGAACATTTTACATGGTTATTTAAATAATCCCTTTGGTTCAACAGAAAAAAACTATTGCTTTTATTCATTATTAACGTATGAAAGACGGATGAGGGGGAAATAAAATGAATACGCAATAGCACACAAGAGAACAGTCTATCTATAGATAAAGTCACGTGTGACAAAAGAGTTACGCATTGCAGAATTGAGAGTGATGATGTGTCAACAATGGTGTAAAGAGATCACTGAGACGAGGAGAAAAGAGGGAGATGGGCGACGCAACACACAACTATGGCTGTAACTATTGCATCACAAGAGCATTTTGCACGCAAAGATTAGGTTAAAGCTTTGACAAACCTAAGCATCCTTGTACTTCGGAATTTGAAAAATGTATGGAGCACACGCCTAGCTTGTCAATTCATTGTCCGATTTTTACAAACTGTCTTGTACCTTCCTTGAGGGTCTGTGCTCCATGCTGTCTCACGAACTTCATTCAAATTGTCATTGAACATGTTCAAACAGTAAGCTCAGTTCCCAACCCCAACAGACCTCATCGCTTTCCAATATACGCATTAGCATTAGCACATCAAACGCTGAGTAAATCTAACATTTTATCTACAAAACTCACCACTGATCAGACGTCCGATATCCTTTGGCAACAGTACGAAAGGAACTTGAATGAGACAGTTCATCACATGTCTGTGAAAATAGCAGACATTTGGGAAAGCATTAGACCATGTCAAAGAGTAAAATACCAAAAAGCTTGGTGGTGTAAACGGTGCCATGGATACATTGTTGACATTACTTGAAGGCCTAAAGAACTCTGGATGTTGTTGTAAACCAAATTTTGTTCTTCAGCAAACTCAAAAAATATGCATACGTTCAGCTAAGGCACACAGAGGATTTCCCTTACAAGTACAATACACCTTGCGGACAGCGGTAACATTCTATGTCATTTTCGGCGCATTTATAACTTTTTTTTGCTTCATTTTAGATGTTAACCTACCTACCAGACTTGTGCGAATTTATCCGTACGTATGCGCATTAGATATGATACCGGTGACTTTATACAGGACAGAGTGACCACTGATCACCAAACCCTTTTGCTTTAGCCCATAATGCACCAATCTCCAACAGCGACCACTGCTCACTCTTCATTCAAATTAAACTTTATTCACACTCTGTATATGAATCTTCCTCTCGATCTGACAATATCAGATTCCGTTTCCGCAACTTCTCACCCGCAAGCGTTTCCCTTATCAATGAACATCTCAAGCTGGCTTATTTATGGATTTCTTTGTGTCCCTCTTCTCTGGTCACAAGTGTGCCCTATTCATTCACTTTTAATTATTGATGCACTGTTAAAAGTTTATACTTGTAGAAAATGTAAACAAGACCAATCCACTACTGAAATCACTGTGCCTGCAAGTCTCACATAAAACAGCTGTCAGGAATACATCGAAGCTGCAGTAGATTTGACGCATTATTCTCCAATCGAATTCTGAGGACTGGAAACAGTAAGCCTCTATGACGATGTATTAGATTTCTTTGTGGAAGGAAGAAAGTAAGGTCGAAGATGGATGTTGATCTCGATGATTTCACTGACGCATTTCTGCACCAGTTGTCGCAAATTCTTGTAACCTACTGGTCACACAACGACAGCAGTGTAAACCCATTCTAAAATTGCGAAGTGCTACAACATTCAAATAGTTGTAATTCGTCTTCTGCTGCAGATCCAAGGGAACTACCTCCGGCACTCTGCAACGTTTTCGCTGCTTCGTTAGCTGGGGCACTCACATCCACTGCAGATAATTCACTTTGCATTTATTCTATTCCAGACTTTTGGGGACCGGTCAGGGTTATACCAATACCCTAAGCACCGAAAGCGTCTGTTATGTCCAAACGTTTTCGTCTCATGTCGTAAAATGGTTAGCTCTTAAGTTGACTGAAAAGACTATTCTTCAATCCGTTCAGCAAACTCTGAACATTCCCAATGATTCTTTACAGTTTGCTTACAAGCCTAACAGGTCCGCTTTAGACGATGTCTCACCCCTATTTGTTCTATCTCTAAACATTTGAACCACTCTATTAAGTCTGTTCGGTGTGTGTTTCTTGACTCCTCTTCAGCTTTTGCTTCCGATTCTCCATCAAATTTGTTATAGGAACTGGCATCGTTTGCATGTCCCAAGCAAGCGTTAGTGTGTCCATCTAACTGGGGTACTGATAGAGAAGAAACCACTAGGTTGGGGAAATCTCATCTAAACTCTTAGTCAACAACTTCGGGGTTTCTTCTTGGAGGTCTTATCCCCATATTTTGAAATATACAGATGATGTGCTGTGCCAACTCACTTCTTCGTACTCTGATATGAGCTTATTCACCGACAATATTGGACAAATTCACTTATTATCCCACTTACAAGGACTAACCGGAACCACAGTAAATGTATTATTCAACACTTATACAGTTTAGCACGTTCTTCATGTTCAACAGACCCCAAAGTGGTGAATGACAGTTCTCTACCTAGAGTGAACTCTGTCTATTACCTTGATGTAACTAAAGATTGCAATCTTGGTTGCTCAATCCACGGCCACAATTACGTTGATAAACTGCGGCTCCAATCAGTTCAAATTCGAAAACTCAGGCAGATGCGCGCATCCCAGTCAGTTCATTTTACCTTTATACATAGTGTGTTTTCCCCCAATGTTCCTGAGTTACTTCCTTGGTTTACTTAAACAGGATTTCTTTAGTATTATGCCGCTATCTAACTGTCATTAGTTGCATTTTGTCTATTCCTGTAAATGAGTTAACTGTGAAATCTTCAGAGTGTCATACAATGTCATGTGTGAAACCTGCGGAAAGTATTCTCACGAAACGTGAGCGCTCACTGCAGGCAGAACTGAGACACTGTCGTTCTCAACTCTCCACACGCTCACCATTCCGCCAAATTTCATATCGAATAAACGCTTACCGAAATTCACATTAACCTTTCCTTGGACGTTTAATCATATTCAAGTGAAGGTAATAAGTGAACTGTGTCCTAACTTTGAATTACCATATGACCCAATGTCTGTAAACACTATCCCCATTGCCTAAGCTTTATGGTGGTTGATGTGTATAGCTTTTTGAGGGGGTACCTTTGCATAACCTTTGCACAACCTAGTGCAAACTGCAAGGCAGCAGGAAGTAAGCCCTCGCCTCGGAAGTGAGAGGATCAATGACTTTAGTTCTAAATGGCCAGTCACATCGACCTATGTCACGACACCGTCATTGGGTCTATGCGGCTTTTAAACAGGAGCCAGGTGTCCAGCCTGAAGCCCACCACACCCTAGTAGTGCCGCCGGTGTTCGCTCGCGACTGCTTATTTGTTGCGGTATGACACAACTTATTCACAGATAACGTTCTTTAGTGTCCTTCTATCCACAACCTGGGGACGCGCCTGGTAGCATTCAGCTGTGGTTAATCCAAGTGTTTCTAGAGGTCATCTTACCGATTTACATGAAAGGTGATAGATCCTCCTGTCAGAACCACAGGGAAACTATTTTTTTCAAAATTTCCTCTAAATTTTCCGTTGTCTTGATGTTACGCCAATCATACCCGGTAGGTGAAGAAAGAACTAGAGAAAATCCGGCTGGTTTTAGAACTGTTTGAAGTTGTTGAGAACACATTTTCGCTCTACGCTAAATTCTGGAACACAGACACTGTTTCCTTGACCTGAAATTTCATCTCCCTCTATGTGATAGCTTCTTTGGACTAAGTTCATCACTCTAAGCTCGACGACTGCCTCTCTCAGATATGTACGCCCGAGATGTTTACTTCAATTTTGCGATTGCTTCATACCGATGGCCGAAGCCGAATCCTAGTTTACGGCGAAATTGTCGCCCTAGTTCACTACAGAAAGCAGTGTTCTTCAGG
The DNA here is from genome assembly GCA_900618425.1 of Echinostoma caproni. NCBI lineage: Eukaryota > Metazoa > Platyhelminthes > Trematoda > Plagiorchiida > Echinostomatidae > Echinostoma > Echinostoma caproni. The sequence goes on along the minus strand of UZAN01039389.1, from coordinate 31,448 downwards.
ATTTCTCTTTATCTCCTTTTCTAGTTGACTTCCTTATGGAATAAGTTATAAAAACAACATCAATTTACTCCCAGAAGAAGCACTGTCCGATCTGAATTATGCAAACGACATTGTTCTGGTGAGTGCAGATCCAATAAAATTGCAACCGCTGTTGGCTAGTTTGAGTGTTAGTTTCATATGAGTGTTACACTTCTAAAGTGTAAACTGTTGCTACCGGACTAGTTTGGTTCAGCTCCCAACCTCATTCTCACAGGAGAAATCATAGAGAAAGTAGACAGACTTTACTTCTTGGGTAGCTACACTACACCTGACGGACGAACCAAGTGTCCACACACATACAGAAGGCTCGATAGACATTTATGGTGCCGTCACGATACGACTGTCTGCGAAAGTTCGAGTTTATGCTGCAGCAGTTCAGCCAATTCTGCTATATGGTGAAGAGACTTGGTCATCAGGAAAACAGGATAAAAATAGACTGCCATTCTTTGAACACTGCTGTCTACGTCGCGTTGTTCGAGGCTGGTGAGGGAAAAGAATAAATGATGCTGAGGTTGGGGGGAGAGTTTTAGGTAACCGCGGTCGTCCGCTGAAGCAGGTGGGTGACTTCCTATAGACTGCGTTGGTTGAGGCATGTGCTGCGCAGTTCACCAAATAGATTGCTACAGGCGAAAGCTGTTGTGCGAGACAAGTGGTAAATTAAAACATTAAGGGGTGGTCAAACTTAGACTTGGCATGAACGTATGAAAACTGTGACCGGGAGACCTGCTCATGTAGGCCGCAATATTCCTCCTAAATGGGGACTCTTGGATTCTCTTAACCGGTGGTCGAGCTGTTAATTGATTGATTTTGACCAAATTCACAAGCGGGTCACCAATGGCTTTTGATTATCATGGGAGTAAAATTCCTATCTTTTGAAAAAGGAAAACGTTGAAGACCAGTAAAACTGGTCGGGCAACGTGCAGGTTATAAAAAGATTGTTTACAAATAATGTCGCACCCTACGCTTCCTGAGTTAGATGGGTTACAAATCACGGAAGATTGTGAGAATTTTGTGTGCCGGGTTGTTTCCTAGTGACGGTTCTAAATATAAAATAATTAAGAATAACTGAATGTGGCAAATCTCTATGAATGTTGGGTTTCGGTGAAGGCATTATGCATTGCATTTTTCACATTGCGTTCTACGCAAACAAATCGCCCATTTATGCTTCAAGATTGAGATGATTAATGCCCAAGTCAGTAATCAATGAAATAACTTGAACGAGTGGGTCAACATATGGTCCGATAAACAGCTGACGACATGACCGGCTTCAAACCCGGTTGTAATCTTCCAAAAATTAAATGAAATCGAAATGCAACTGAAGTGTTAGAGAGTTGAATATAGCTAAACATAAATAGCGTCAGATTTTACGTGTAATGTAAGTCTTTTTTAGTTGACCGAAACACATTTCACCTTCAAGTTTGTATCGGATTTCATCCTCTTTTCAGGGTTTTGAAGTATTTCTGCTTTGGGTAAATCTAATGTAATATTGAAAACATAAGCAATGAAATAGAATCATGCAAAGACTGTCCAATCGCCGAAATCATCTTGACTCTGACAAATTTATTGTCAGAAATCCCTCCATCCATCACTTCAAGCCCAACCCAGGTTGTGAATTGCAAACAAATCCTGTGTCATGATATGTGACCATAACCACTTCGCACGACACGTTCCCTGTAGGATGTGATCTGAAACCAAACTGCATTTGCACTTTAAAACCGCCCAGAAAGATGCACTCTGCCATTTTTCCTCGTGATACGGAACCATATATTTTCTTTCGTTTTATATTGCACCGGATGCAGTAGGGTGAACAAAACGTCAACCTAGCAAATTAACACCTTGCCTTGCTCACGTGGATGGTTGAGCATTATTTGATGTAGAGACTAAAATAAGGCTAATATATTCAGCTCACAGAAACTTATAACATTATTTAAATTGATAAAATAATGGTGATGCAGAAGAAAATTTCTGTTAAAGCATTATGCATTACGGCACAAATATAAAACAAAGGTTTTCAAATATCGTACCCTATTCGTTATTATTTTCCATTTTTATCTCTTATTCAAGCCATCCTGAATTTATCGGGATACAGTGTCTTTCTAATTGCGGTGACCTTCTTGCAACAATATAAAAACCTGGAAAAATAGGTCAATGGGGCCGAACTGAACAGATGTTCTCGTCGCATGCAAACATAGTAACTTACTTCATCGTAGTGAACGAGTGAGATGAATCTGCAAAACAGAGAAATTCAAACCATGATACTATGAATACGATTGTCAAAATTATCTAGGTTAAACGTGCTTGGTGGAGAATAAAAGAAGCAGACGATTTGGTCAGTATACGTCTTTTTCAATAAAATTTCTTTGAGAGTATTCATTAAATGTTTGAATTCCATCGTCGACTTATTCAAACGAGAACTTTGTCTCAACAATGAACTATACTAGGCAAACTTACACAATCACTTCACGTTAATCAATGTTTCAAGTGAAGCTGTTCCTGGCCGCGTGGAACTCTTCATATGCGTGGTTCATGAGTACGCCTAGGCTAACCGAAGTGATTGAATGGAGTTTGGAGATTTTGTTTGTGGAATGTGGTAAGATGGATCTTTGTTTCACTTAAAAATTACTTCCATATAATGAGACATCAGACATCAGTGTTAACAGAATTGAAAATCTTCACAGGCAGCGGAGTTTCATGTGAAACTTTTGAAGGGATCGCACCTTTTATGCACATCTCCGAAACATTGATTCATATATCTAGGAAGACCAATAGGCATAAGCTATAGAATAAGCGTAAACATATAACAAGCTTTCCAAGAGTTTCAAAAGTGTATGTTCTTGTAGATTGAATCAATTTGAAATCACTTTAAATGGAAAGTTGAACGGATCAAAAGCATAGACAATAATGTGTAATAAAATAAAATGAGTCTAGACTAAAATGAGCCTGACACACTTTTGTGCTCCTGGTGTGACATGCGTAAATAAAGGCCAGTTTTTAGCCATCAAGTCGTCGGTATGACTCGGTGAAAGCTTGAATTACGTTTGCATAATGTAACTGCACGGATGTTAACGCCAAAATGAATGCATATATAGTTAACTTGTTTATCAAAAAATAGAAGAAATGTTTTCATTGTTGATTGGTATAAAAGCGTGTTCATATTAAGTCAATTCAATTCAAGAGTGCAATGTGGTCATAATTTTCAATAAAAAAAATGTTGTCACTTTTGCTTTAGCATACATGCTATTAAAATTGATGTAAGAATATGGCATTTCGTAAATAGACAATAATTGGGGAGCGAAAACTAGTGGCAAATTTAGAACGTTTCAGCAAGACAATTTACATGATACTGTGTATCATTTCGTTGAATAATCGCACTCTAGAAATTAATGAACGGAAAAGGTGGGGAAAAACTGAATTACGAATAGCTGTGGTGCGAGTGATTAAACTTTACATTTATTGAGGGTGACAGAAGTGAAAATGGAGTGAGCAAGGGTTGCATGTAAAGGGTGTGATGCGTTAGACAACACTGAGTCACACAGATGGTCACACGCTTTAAGGTGTTGGTTGACAATGGAGTCAATCAAGGTCACTTAAGCTACAGCTCCATATCTTGAGGTGCTTTTCAGAGAGCTTCTGATCAATACAAAATCGTTAGACAATCGACAGATAACGAAGGAGCAGTATGTCCAATGGCATAAAACGCAAGAGGAAATAAATTTATAAATGACATACAAGGTGTGAAATGTAAACTATTAGTTTTCTAACTCTGAAAAGTGTTTGTTTTACGTGGTAGAGCCATTTAATGATAGCAAACAGAAAACACCCAATTTTTTTTAATTGTCCTGACCTTTGAACACTTAGGTTGTTTAGTACGATGTTGGGACCAGACGATCCGAAGTGTTGCTGGCCTAGGATTATTTGAAAAATAAACTGCAATGCCTTTGTTTGGGTTTAAAGAAAAGTTACCAACATCGAACCATTCAGAAATGGACGTTATGGCTGATTGAAGGGTTTTGTTAGATGCGTCACCAACCACTATGTCATCGGCATGTTCATGCGTGAACACATTTGGAGTGATTGATAAGTTTTGTATTTAAAACGAGAACTGAGAAACGGATAAAATTGGTCCCTACCATACACCTTGGTTTACATCGACAGTAGAATACCCAATTCCATTAAGACAAGTGAATTGGCGTCGGTGGGTAAACAGTGATGATGCAGGAGATTATGTTGCTGTATCAATCTCAATAAGGTGTTACTGTAAACAGAGTTGAGCTCGTTGGTGTAGTCTAAAAAGCAAGCGTACACAAGTCTGTTCTTTTGGTCTAAAATGGATGAAACTGAATGTAAAAGACAAGCAACCGCATCAACAGTAGAGCGACGCTTTCAAAGAGTAAACTGATTTCAATCTGAAAACATCAACAGGAGAGGATAGATACCTATTAGTGATTCCACTCTAAAGTCCTAATTAGTAACGATGATGAAGCGACAGACCAAAATTCACTCTCTGCTTTCTTAGATACTGGGGTGATGCGAGCATCACACTATGTGCTAAGTAGTCTACCTTCTGACACGCAGTTAGTAAAAATGAATGAAGCAATTTGTGCACGGTGGTTAACACATGCTTTTGGGATCGCTAGGGACCGCCCATCATAACCGGAGGATTTCTTGCTGTTGATAAAATTTAACTATTAAAAATTGCTCTGTCGTGACAGTCGTAGGGTGATCAACATCAAGTGTCGTGGTACTTGGTCTAGATAATGGTTGCTCAAAATTGCCCACTGAAGCAAAAGAGCTATTCCGCTCGTTGAAATCGCACGAGACTACAGTAGGTCGAGGTTAACGGCCACAGAGTAACCTCAGTCCGTTCCATAGCTGACGGCAATATTTGTTCCCTATCACGATGTCAACATACAATTCACTGAGATGGCCTATCTCGCCTCGGATACGAAATTTGACAGATTTGACAGTCAGTTTTTCTCATGAGCCCACGTAACCATTTGAGTCTATTAGAGATGAAGCGATTGGACTGTAGGTGAATCTTAACCTGAGGACAGCACACATCATAACAGTAGTTGAGATACTTGGCGAGGTTTTCAGAGAAGAGTGAAATTTCGGGATCGGAAAGTAGTTGCAAGTCCATACAGGCCAACACGGATTCCAATCCTATCAAATTGGGCTGATGATGCTCTCATATACGTATCTTACGTGAATTGTTCTTCGCAAGAATTTGATTGCATTTATCGTAGGTAAAACATTAATTATACAGTGATCAGAATTGCTCACTGTGCACGTTTGAAGGTACAAAAACAAGACGGTTCATTAACGAAAATGTGTTCCAAAAAGGTATCATTAGGAGTGAAAAAAGGAGCAGTGTCCCGAATAGGCATAAAAAACAGGTATAAAAAATCCTATGTGATCTGTTGAATTCACTCGTAACGAAGAAGACATGTATGACAAGTTTTTCCTACACAGTTGGACAAAATGTATGCATAAAGGTGGATAACTCACTCGGATTACAGTCTGGAGTGGTGTATAAATTTGAAATAATGATCGCAGAATGGCGCCGGAGAAAACGCAGCACAATAATAGAAGAAATGTTTTTTGTACAATGAGTAAAAATGCATCTGGTGGAGCGAAACCACAACGGGCGCAAATATGTGATGACATTACCTCCTTTTGCTTTCCTTCCTGGTGCAACATCAAAAGAAAAAATGGAAAACTTCAATCGAAACCCATTCGTCCTTCACCGATTCGTGTAGCCATGATTTTTGGAAATGTAACACAGCTTTTGCAGTACTCCCCGTTATGAATGAGACTACCGATATCATATAATTTTGAGAGAACTGAGCAGAAATGTAACGAAAAATGATAGGAAAAACAATGAACTTTGTGTTTCCGCCGTTTGCCAAGTGCATTTCTGGCAATCCTTCTAACTTTGTTTCTCACAAAACGAGCACAAACACAAAAAGACGAGTTGTTGATAATTTTCACGGATACTCGTATCGAAATTAAACTTAGCTCGTAGAAAGAAATCATTGAGCTAGTAGTAATCAATATGGGGGTTTACCCCCAAAGTTAATATGTGTTGCAANTGCAAATCGCCAAAGCTCCAGCGATAACCAAAAAAATGTCACAGCCAAATTGAAAGGCCCCCTATGTCAAGCTTGTCATATTGCCCTTCATGAACTGTGATCGGATCTCTTGGGTACATGCACAAGCTCAGAAACAAGATATTCCCAAGCGGCAACTTCAGTTTTGGGTTCTTAGTGTTTCAGACACATCCGAACCATTTAT